>PQWD01005667.1:0-104870 GCA_019425675.1 Leucinodes orbonalis
AAGCCGTTTCTGTCGCGGCCCCACACCACCAGCTTCGCAATCATTGGGTCGTAATGCACCGACACCTCCTGGCCTTCGCGCACTCCTGTTTCCACCTGGAATATCAAACAATTATATTATAAAGTTACACATTTTAAAACTCATCGAGTTTTTCGACTTAATTTAAATAATCTCGATAGCATTATGCCAAAGAAATCACGATCAAAGTTTCCTTCTTACACTTTAAAATTAAAATAATCAGAATGATAAGATAATACACAAACTCATTTTATGTAAATACAGACCTTAAAGCGTCATTAAAAGGGTACAAACTCAGAAGTACGAACACACTACTATGCCATTACGACATGTAGCGAGCGACGTGATAATGAATGAACATTTTCCCCAATTGACGCAATGGGAAAACTTTTGCCGAGGACACTTTTTGAGTGAGATTGTCCATCTAGTTAGCTATGATGTCGATGAGGTATGCAGACGACTTCACAAACTGTCTTCTATAAGTACCTAATTTGAGTACTTACCCCAATGATGTAAAAAAGTATAGATTCGTGATATGCTCACAAAACAATCGAAAAAAGCGGCTCGAATGCAGTGACAGCACACATACATATTCGAATGAGCGGCATTACCTAAACAAACAAAATGCAAACTGTAATCTCTTTGGCGGTTTCGTTTTGAGGCACTGATGGCGTATCTACCTTTATATATAGAATAGCATACTTACTCGCACGTTTTCCTCATCGGTCGGCTGCATAAGCCTGTGTAACGTGCCCGCTCTGGGTAGGAACCCGGCGGCTGGCTCCTCAGCATAGATGCGGCACTCGACCGCGTGACCGCGACGCACTATCTCCTCCTGTACCATCGGTAACGGCTCACCGGCCGCCACACGTAGCTGCCATTCCACCAAGTCCGTACCTAGAATATAATTGACCCATTTGGTGTAATGGTTGAGGCGTCGGCTATTACAGCTAAACAGACATGTGTATGCACACAAATGTTTGTACTGCCCGGGATCAAAACATTATGTACCTAAAAGCGCGCAACTCTTGCGACGCGCGGCCGCCGCGCGGTGAAATTTATTTTTATATAAGAAAAATGTATTATAAATTTGAATCGAACAGTGAATCGACGAATTTTCCATAAAATTGTAAAAAATATTTTAAATAATTTTGTTTGAAATATAAAAAAGTGGGTATGCATGTGATTTTACTGGTGTAATTGCGCATAACTCATGATTTTTAACTTAACGTTTTCGTTTACAATCTATGGCAGCTGTCGAAAAAACAATGAAAAAAATGTCTACGAATATGAATTAAATATCTACGAATCGATTATAATCGATTCGTAGATATTTAAATATTTGTGACAGTTTGTGTCTCATTACTAAGCGCACAGGGCACTTCACAAAGTGTGCGTTACCCGTCAGTAAAGTACATTAGTACTGTAGTACATAAATGACAAATACAAAAACCAAATGGTTGGATAACTTACCGGTAATCATCTCAGTAATAGGATGCTCCACTTGCAGCCTCGTGTTCATCTCCATAAAGTGGAACTCGTGTGTCTTCCTGTGAAGTATGAACTCGACAGTGCCGGCGCCTACGTAGCCGACCGCTAGAGCAGCGCGCACCGCCGCCTCTCCCAAAGCACGTCTGGTCTCTTCGGATATACCAGGCTACAACCATTTATAACCATTGAAAATATACAATCTTTCAACATGGTCGTATGTCCCTTTGACTGTTAAGACATAAGGGACAAATCCTATAAATATACTAGAAACTTTACTAGGTCGTCGATACTGAGTCGTCTAGGTAGGTTCCACTGCAGTGCCGGATATCGTCCCGTGAAATAAGCGTGCTATGCACTTTTGTGTTTCGAGATGAGGGCACTGTAACAATTAAATTACCGGGTATAACAGACCTAACATCTCGGGTGACGGGAGGAGTGCGGCATTGATGGAGAATAATAACTGTGTATCAGTTGTTGGTCTCCTTTAATGCCGCTCTGTCATGATCAGGCGTATCACTTACCATCATGTGAGCGTCCTAACTGACCTGTTCACTTCGTAGCATTAAAAAATGCAAATTCTGATTTTCCAGACTACCAATATGACAAACATTTTAAAAACTTACATCTTTGTTTACTGTAAATTAGTCCATCAAAACGATGTTATAATCATTCGTTCATATTTCCACCACCAGATACCCTTTGCCACACAGTCCTCCGCTCACTTCACTTATTTATATTTCATAGAACAATTACCTATTGTGAGTTATTAAAATAAATCATACATACAGCAGGTGCTTCTTCTATAATTTTCTGGTGACGCCTTTGCACTGAACAGTCCCGCTCGAATAGATGAACAGCGTTGCCGTGCTTGTCAGCAAACACCTAGAAAATATATAATGTATCTTATACACCAATTTAGTAATATTTGTATATTTTCATAAAATTATGTGTTGTTCAATTAGTAAAACTTTAATTTAATTTGATTTAATATTCACCATAAGTTAGAAATTTTATTGTGATTCATGAATAGGCAGTAATTTAAATAAATAAATTTTAAAAAATAAGACAGACGACTAACTGAATTAACAACAACAACTTGCTTATATTTTTTGTATTTGGTTTTATAAAAATAACAATTAACATACCTGAACTTCAACATGTCTAGGATCAGTTATGTACTGCTCTAGCAGCATGTTGTCATCCCCAAATGATTTCAATGACTCTGTTTTCGCCGACTCTAGTTGAGGTAAGAAGTCGGCTTCAGTCATAGCAATTCTCATGCCCTGTAACAAGAATATACTGTTTGTTTTTTATGGGAATTTAATAAATTACGCTTTTAAAAAAGTCCCTTTCTACCACCATTTACTATATCATCATCATGAGCTTATTAAACGTCCCCACCGAGGGGCACGAGCCTACCCGTATAGGGTGATTAGGCCTTAGTCGTCCACGCGGGCCCAGTGCGGATTGGACGACTTCACACACAACCTTCGAATCTCTTCGCAGGCGTGCATGAAGGTTTCCTCACGATGTTTTCCTTCACCGTAAGAGCGTCGGATAACGTACATATATTTTTCGAAAATTCGAAAATATATTGGTACGTGTCGGGATTTGAACCTCAGCCCTCCCGGTAGGAAGGCGACAGTCCACACCACTGAGCCACCGACGCTCTATCTACTATATAAGTGAAGAAAAAATAAAGCCTATTATTATAATTTGAGCTGCAAATTAGTCTTGGAGCAAAATCTTACTGACAACTTACTAAAAATGGGAAATTAATATATTAATATAAAATCTATGGAAGATACTTACATCTATTCATGACATTACTTCACAAGGCAAGGAAAAAGAGATGTATGTGCAATCCATTGCTTAATATAACATTATACTTTAATATGACTATTTTTTTAATTAAGGCTATATTCTACCTCACCTTTCCACCACCACCTCGAACAGCCTTAATCATCAAAGGGAAACCAATCTTCTGCGCTTCAGCTTGTAACTTCTCAATACTTTGATCTTCTCCATGGTAGCCCCTTACTATGGGTACTCCAGCATTTGACATTATAGCTTTTGATGTACTGAAATTTTTAAATTATTGTTTTATTATGTATAGAGATCTTGATAGCAATTTTAGCTTAACTTATTTTTACTTTTCAATAAAAAATAATATT
Organism: Leucinodes orbonalis; assembly: GCA_019425675.1. Taxonomy (NCBI): domain Eukaryota; kingdom Metazoa; phylum Arthropoda; class Insecta; order Lepidoptera; family Crambidae; genus Leucinodes; species Leucinodes orbonalis. The sequence continues at coordinate 3,684 of PQWD01005667.1, forward strand.
TTAATGTTATTGGTCAGTAATTACAATAAATTGTTGTCCCTTGGTAATAGGAATGATATTGAAAAATGGGTACTAAACAACGGATAAACATACAATATATTTTTTTTGTAAATACATACATATTATACATAGAAAACACCCAGACCATTACAAACAGACATGTTCATGCACACAAATGTTTGTATTGCTCGGGGATCGAACCCGGAACCCTTGGTGTTGCGGCCGACCTCTCAACCGCAACACCAAATAGGTCGTCGTTTGTAATATGTATTGAAATAACAATTTGAATGGGAATTTTTTGGCAAGTAGCTAATCTAAAAAGGAAAACTTATGGTACTTTAATTTTCGTAAAAACCTTTTTATTTATGAAAATAAAGTATTGTTCTCCCGAGCAGGAGACGCGCGTGTTTGCGGGAGCTGTGCGCTTCAACGTGGCTTAAAGAAGCGACTTAAGGTTGTTTTACTGCGGGATAATATCTTATACAGCGTGTAATTCTGCAGGGTATAAAATTAAAAATCTAACCAACCTCTTTATACCCATATCCCTAATAGCCTTTGGAGGATGTCCAATAAATATAACACCCTCATCAGTACATTTCTCACAGAACTCTACATTCTCGGATAAGAAGCCATATCCGGGATGTACAGCTTGACTATTTGATTTCTTTGCCACCTCCAGTATCTTAGCTGCATTCAGGTAACTTTGTGAAGAAGGAGCTGGCCCAATATGATATGCCTCATCTGCCTGCAAATAAATAAAATACATTTATTTCTGATTTTTTAATTAATTTACTTAAACCATTTATGAAATAATATATGTGTAAATTATGATCAGTGAATAAAGATCAAAAAGTATTTAAAAAGCACAACTGAATAGCTTGATTGATTTATTTCAACATGGTCAGGCATATCATATTTACAAACGGGTGAGTAAAATGATCATCCTTAACCCATTGAGCACCAGGAATACAGACACAATAATAAATAACTACCACTGATATTCACACACCACCATCTAGCACCAAGTTAAGCGTGAAGCCTGTATTATGGGTACCAAACAATGGATAAACATACTTATATTTTTTTTTTGTAAATATGTACATACATGTATATACATAGAAAACACCCAGACCATTACAAACAGACATGTTCATGCACACAAATGTTTGTATTGCCCGGGGATCGAACCTGGAACCCTTGCTTGTGTGTTGTGGTTGATGTCTTAACAACTACACTAAATGGGCCGTCAATAGAAAATCTATTGTTTCTGGCTTAAGGCGTCATAAGCGGGCAAAGGGTTAAGACGTTAAAAAACTATAATTTACATAAAACAAATTGATTAAAAAAAATAAACCCAACAATAGCTAAAACTAAAAATGATTTTAATTACCATTTCAACATGCATAGCATGTTTGTCAGCATCAGAGTATACTGCCACTGTGCGTATGCCAAGCTTCTTGGCTGACCTCATGACACGGCATGCTATTTCACCCCGATTTGCGATGAGAACTTTGTTGATATGTTGTCTTTGGATGTCTTCTTTGAGTAGACGAGCATGGTTAAACCGTACTGGGTAACTTAAGTATAAATTATTGCTGAAATAAAAATCATATCTTATATTTACAAATGTATATTTGTAAATATAAGATATGCCTGATGGAGAAATAGCTTGTTATCTAGCTATTTCTCTACCAGGCACTGGACCAGCATAATGAATTATGGTACAGGGTCCCCCTTGCATGTCAGAGGGTAAGAACTTTGTCTAAAAAATAAGGTTATGACTGTAGCATTTACATCAACTGATGATGGATGTCAAACAAAGCCCTATGAAAGTTCCAGTATATCATGGTATGGTCCCAAAGTTCTTTACCACTTAATCAGTTAGCAGGCAATTACTCCAAAACATACTTAAGATTATCTATTGTTTCCTTACAAACAGCACCCAACAGCTAAAGGATACCTATTCCTGTATCAAATGCATCGCTGCTAATAATAAGAGTGAAACTTTACAAATCATTTTTAGAGTTCCATAGCGAAATGGCAATAAACAGAACACTTATTTTTAGATTTGTAATGTCTCTCTGTCTATCCATATGTCCACACCCTTTATCTCCGAAACTATAAGCACTATACTGTTGAAACTTTGTAAGTATAAACATTCTGTGATTGACTGTTTTTACAAGAAACTTAAATATATATATATATTAGGGGAGTTTCCCATACTTAAACTCAAAATTTGTTTTTTCATTGAACCTACATGTAAGGTAAAAATGTGTAGGTCTTGAAAAAAATTAAAGTTTCTAATTGATGATAAAATTACCATGAAAACTAACAATCAAATTATGTTTGAACAATATCTAGTCAGTAGATTTTTATGTGTCATCAATACATCTGTAGATAGTTATTGTATGTTACTTGCTGCTACATAACCCTTTAGACCATAACTGCAAATACTGCAAGTTGTGTCTATTATTAAAGCAATCAAAAGTAAGGAATAATCTGTATGGAAGTCAACAATGGTCTTCTGTCCCACAGTGACAGGATGTTATGACAAATCTAATAAGTTATCAAGGCAACTATTGAACATGACAAGTAGTTTCCAATAAGCATATTATTTATTTACCTAATATAGATTAATAAATTCCGCATAATTTTAATATGAATACCTATTAACAATATGCAAATTTCCTAAACTATGAAATCCGATTTTTTTTAACACGAAATATAATTTTTCACTTACCTAATTCTATTAATCTGCCTCAGATAAGACATCGTGACAATGCCAAGGGCTAAAAACCAATGTGGTTTCAAATTTAGTTGCTATCTTGTTTGTTAGATATAACGTAAAAGTTCGTAAGCAATGTTATCAGTTCTTATCTTTACTCAGTAAGTTATCTAAAACCTACCAACTAATTAGACATTCATAATATTTTCAATCTCATATTATTTCACTTGTAATTTAAGGTTAACTTTAAAAATAGTTTAATGAAGAGAATGTTGATTTAGTGAGACAATACACTTAATTTGCTAATTAGATGACGAAAAGGTTTAAATTATGTATTCGTCATAATGGATTACGTATATTTCAAAATGTAAACAAAACAATTCAAACAAATAGACATGAATAAATGACAGCACTTGTCAGAATTGATCACTTGACTTTATTATTGGTTTCATTTAGAACAAACTACAATCACAGACTATTATGCCTCATTTTTTGTCTTAAACAAGATTTTTTGTCTTAAGAGTACAAGGAGCGGTACAAACTAAAGACCGTTACTCGTTATCTAAAGAATGAAAGGCATCAAGTGTTGAATATTGTATCACTCTTGCAATACGTCAGACAGACATATCATAGCAAAATTACACCGATAAACATTTAAAAATCGTATACGACTCCTGCATTATTATTTAAAATTAACATTGTTGATAAATCGCAGTGTTTTACGTACATAAGTTCAAGGTTTGCAAATATTTGATTTTTGTATCAATAGATTTAGATTCTTATTTTCAAAATTTGCCAAAATTAATTGTTTGACAAATGACCGTCTCTTGTATTGCTATTTATAAGTAACCTCAAATTAAAAATGTCACGAATAATGTTACAAAAAAATATAGCTCGTTAAACATAGCTTATGATAAATAATATGTCCTAACTTCATGAACTAGTTGTAAAACCTACTGTAATTCGTTCCTACAATGAAGTATCTAAGCATTTTAAGAAGTATTACATTGTCTAATATGGTGTGTGGTATACTGTGAAATTAGAATTAAAACAAATTCACTTAAATATATGATTCAGTCAGACTAAAGGTGTTACCTATGATTATAGAAAGGTAGAGCGTATTACACAAAAAAAGGTCTGCAGCGATACGGGGAACTAATTTTACACATCGGCCATGATGTCGTTTATCGACTTTATAATTTTTTTGTTATGCAGCTACACCTTTTGGCTAACAGAAGGATCTTAGTTGTATTAGTGAGTTTTATAAATTCTTCCTGATGTCCAAATAACTAAAACGTACGCTCATAAAAGAAAATCATGTTGAACTAATAACTCCATAACTTTATTATTAGTCAAAACCTAATAAACTTTTCAATTAATAATTTCCGCTTTTACATCATCATCAGCTCATTAAACGTCCCCACCGAGGGGCACGAGCCTACCCGTATAGGGTGATTAGGCCTTAGTCGTCCACGCGGGCCCAGTGCGGATTGGACGACTTCACACTCAACCTTCGAATCTCCTCGCAGGCGTGCATGAAGGTTTCCTCACGATGTTTTCCTTCACCGTAAGAGCGTCGGATAACGTACATATATTTTCGAAAATTCGAAAACACATTGGTACGTGTCGGGATTTGAACCTCAGCCCTCCCGGTAGAAAGGCGACAGTCCACACCACTGAGCCACCGACGCTAAACATCCGCTTTTACATTCGGCTGGAATTCGGCCCAATGCTATGCTTTACATTAATCTAGTTAAAACCACAAGGTGTTCCTCTTGTGGTTTAACATTCATTTGTTGATATTAAAGTACTCTGTGATTTGTTGGAACGAGCAATACCATATTACATGTATACCACCAAAAAATTTACAAGTATATATTTAGGTAGCTAATGCTAACTATTTTAAAAATAAGATTATTAAAGCTACTAATAAATGTAAAACTGTGTGGAATATTATCAACAAAGAGACTTGTAAAATAAAAAACAACATAACAAGATCTCTCTTAAAATTGATGGCAGATATATTGATACTAACTCTGAGGTGGCAAACGCATTTGAAGATTTCTTCACGAATATCCCAGTCACGATTACTAGTTCATTAAATTCAAGTTCGCATCTTGCAGTCTCCCTCCTCAAGGCACATGTTGATGAGTGCAAATCGCTTAATTATGTCAACGCGGATATCATTCTTAAAACTTTTAAAGATTTAAATATGAAAACGACAAAGGATTTATGGGGGATATCGGTAGATATACTTAAAAATATAATTAAATCTATCGCTCCTCACCTAGCTATAATATTCAATAAATGTATTGACGATGGCCAATTTCCTGATTTGATAAACTTAGTAAAATATTTCCATTATTTAAGTCTGGAGAAAAGAGTGACCCGTCTCACTTTAGGCCTATCTCTATTCTGCCTGCACTCAGCAAAATATTTGAAAAGCATATATTCAATCAATTGTTATCCCACCTTAACAAGAATAAAATATTGCATAATAAACATTTTGGATTCACGAAAGGCAGATCTACTACTGATGCAGGAGTGGCATTAATCAAACATATATTTGAGGCATGGGAGAACAAACAGGATGCTGTAGGAATATTTTGCGATTTGTCGAAGGCGTTTGATTGTGTAAATCATGAAACGCTTCTTATGAAGTTGGAACATTACGGGATCGTTAATGATTCTTAGTTGATTAAGTCGTACTTAACGAATAGAGTTCAGAAAGTACATACCAGTGGAGCTGATTCTTCTGGAGCCCCTTTATTGATGGGCGTGCCACAGGGTTTAATATTGGGACCTTTGTTGTTTTTAATTACATAAATGATCTCGTTTACTATTCACAAGATTTATGTGAGACAGTGTTATTAGCTGACGATACATCATTAATATTTAACGTAGATTGACAAAAACAATCCTTTGACGATGTAAATAATATAGTTTCTCGGGTATTTTACTGATTCACATCAAACAACTTACTTTTAAACTCTAAGAAAACTAAATATGGGAAATTCACAATGCCGCATGTAAGGCAGGTAGATACAACCTATGGGAGTCATCAATTCCACGGTTTTTCTGGGAATCACGTTAGACTCAAAATTGCAGTGGGGTCCCCATGTTGCGGCATTGGCAGGAAGACTTAATTCCGCTGCATATGCTGTAAGAAAGATAAGACGTCTAACTGATATTGATGCCGCGAGACTTGTTTATTTTAGCTATTTTCACAGTGTGATGTCCTATGGCCTACTTTTATGGGGGTCTGCTGCTGATGTACAAACTATTTTTGTATTGCAGAAAAGGGCTATCCGTGCCATACACGGCCTTAAATCGCGTGATTTACTAGAGAATTGTTTAAATAAATAAATATTTTAACATTAGCTTCTCAATACATTTTTGACTGTATCATGTATGTACGCAAAAATTTACATGTATTTTCTAAAAACTCTGACAATCATGATTTAACATTAGGAATAAACACAGGCTTGCCGTTCCAAATCTTAGACTCCATAAGGTTGGGAACTCATGCGTGGGGTTAAGCATTAAAATATTTAATAAGCTACCACAAAATGTATGGATAAGTTGAAATCTCATATTAAAACCACTTTAATGAAAAAAGGTTATTATGATATAGAAGATTACTCAAAAGATAAGGATTGTTGGACATGTTGATTCCACGTCTGCACCACTATTATTTTATTACATTTTTATTGTTTCTGTATAGTTTTGGAAAGTTGTTTTTTTTACGCAATTTAATTTGATTATTTTCTTATTGAGGGAAATTAAGAAAATATTATGGGAAATTTGATTTATATAAATACTTAATACGTTTTATAGACAAATATATTGTAAAAGCACAAAATTTTTTGAAAAGAGTGACTGCTGATTTTTTTGCTGGATTCTTCTCAGTGGACAACAACAGTCCGAACCAGTGGTAGAATCAAATTTGACATTCATAAGTGTTCTTTATAGACCCAAATTGAATAAATATATTTTCATTTCATTTCATTTCAGGTCGATGATAGTCATCCTACCTAGACTGAGACAACATCCAAAAGTAAATCTTGCTCGGAATGCAGTATCGACTCTAAATGAGCACGCCCTATATTTTCAATCTTCTTGGTCCGGAATGTAAAGTTGGTAAAGTTTCATGTGGTCGGTTTTGTTACATTTACTGAAATTTCGAATGTTAATGTGGTAGGATAGTGGATTCTTAACCATTGAGTGTTTGTTAACATGTATGAGTATTGGAAAATAAAACAGTACAAATGTTTGCTGGGAATATGGGAAAGGGAAGGAGTTCATCTATCACGCATCATCATTATGATCATTACTCATTATATTTCATCATTCATCAAACAAAAATATAATACTGACTAGGCAGCATCGACAATGACTTTAGGCCGTTCCAAATGGTACGACTTAAAAAACTCCTTTTTTAATGATTTAGCCCAAAGCTGGCAATCTAACTCTTAAAATAATACTAAATTGACTGATACCTTGATACTCTTTGGTTGTCATTTAAGGGAGGGTCGGAAAATTTATTTCTCTATACATTCTTTGAAAATTCTCCAAAAATGTTTACCCAAGTCAACAAAAATTGCTCTTGCCCAGTCTATTTTACTGCCTTTGGGTGAATCTTAGTTCGGAATATATTTTTGACGATTTTATCGAAAATAAGAAATCCTTGTGGCACAACAATATTTTTTTACCAGAATCGTTTCTAGGTTAATATAATTAAAATTGATAAAAGAGGCACCATTATGAAGTTAATAGTTTCGGAGATAAAATTAATTTAAATAAAAACTCTGTTGGAGATAATGATGACGTGTAGAAGTTAATGATTTATTGGTGAGGAAAAATTACGACTGATACGGATAATGATTTTGTGGTGTTTAAATGTTATAAGTTACAAATCTAATGAAAGAAAACAAAAGTCAATTTACATTTGAAATGATATTTAATTTTAAAGAAATTATGTATATTTAATTTAATTATAACCACATTTAGTACTTTTCTAAAATTATCATTCACATCTGCACACAGTCACACAGCTCTGAGTTGTGCTCAAAATCCTTATCCAGCCAGGATTTTAAGTTTTACATGATACCATTAAACAAATAAAATTATGTCTCTCTCTCTCTTCAACCTATCGCAGTCCACTGCTGGACATAGGTCTCCCCCATTTTGCGCCAGATATCCCGGTCCTCCGCGTCCTAAAATTATGTATTTGAAATAAATTATTTCTAACCAATTTCTAACATTAGGAACTTTTAGCATTCACAATTAATGAGTTTACTAATCCTTATACTCCAGACAAAAATGAGGTAATTAATAATCATCATGTTATATATAATGGACAATATTGAATAAAAATATTAGTTACATTAAAATTTAGAAGTTGAGGGTTTTGGTTCTCCATAATCACCAACTTTAAAAGAGTTAATGTGTCCTGTTATAATGTCAGAAAGAACAACTATTTGTTTATTTGGATTTTGCTGACGGATACCTTCTACCTGGTTTCTAGTGCCTAATTTAGACAATGGAGTTACATAATTTGGATCAATATTTTCATTATTTCCGTAGCTATAATTTGGTAGACGTCCTAGATCATATCCATGGATTCATTTCTTATCTGCATTTCAATCAAAGCAGCTGAGTTGAGTCTGAGAACTGTCGTTGGAACCGTAATATTCCATATAACCTGATACACGGAAAGGGTGCCTTTAAAAGGTTTAAAATTTTTTGGAATTAATAATTCCTTGGCAATTATTTCCTGTTCATCTACCTTCTTGATTGTAACCCCATCATCGACTGTTTGTATCAACGTATTACAAAATTGATCATAAGTTCCGATATCTTTACCAAAAAGAGTCATACGATCAGCTGTCCTTTTAAGAACTGCTCCAATCCCGTCAGGAGCACCCTTTCCGTGTCCCGCTTCAGAGAAATTCCAAGTTATTTTCTTAATTTAATGAAAATCTTGACATATTTGTGCTATTATAAAAAACATATATTTATTTCGGTATTGTGAAGATGGTAAGTCAGATAAGAAATGTAGAGTTTCAGTTAAAGGATTCACTTCAAGTACATGTTGAATCAGGGGCACCAAGTATGCCCAAATTGCTGGTGAGTCATGCCGCAAGCAATCACTTACTGTGCAAAAAGAAATTGGATTAACTGTACCGAAAGTAAAATTGTGAGTGTACGCTACAGAAGTGTGTAAAGACACTTGTTGGCGACTACCACCAAAATGGAATGCTTGGACTTCTTCGGCAAATTTAAGATTATAATTTTATGAAAAATCAACATGTAGAACTGCTTCCTGAACCGACAGATTGTTTTTAAGATCTTTTATGTTATTATATTGGAAATTAATTTTGTGAACATGTTTTAAGAATGCTTTAATATCTGCTTCAAATTTAGTTACAGCTTCTGTAGCACATAGCGTAGTCTTTATTTTTTCAGTCAATTGTTGTTTTTTAAGATGACATGAAAGAAATTTCTCTTAAAAATGGAACTCTTAGAAATTTCTTTCATTGTTTTTCGCCATTCGTAAAATGATACATTGCCATCGGAAACATTAATTGCCTATGCAAACCTTGTATCAATAACTCAATGTTAAGATGTCGTGAACAGAGACAAGTATCTCTATTGGTAGGTTTTGGAAGAACGGTCCAAAAGGGTCGTAGTTCACAAAAGGTCGAGTAACTTATTTTAATACCAACTTGAGCAATAAATTTTTGATAAAGTGTCTTAAGTGGAGCATTCAGATACCGTTCTTGCATCTTTACGTTATTTTTTGTCACAAACTCTTTTTTAGCAGCACTAAGAGTACTATTCATCATCATCATCATTACAGCCCAATTATGTCCACTGCTGAACGAAGGCCTCCCCTAATGATTTCCACGCGGACCGATCCCTTGCAGTTGACATCCATCTGCTACCCGCCACCTTAACCAGATCATCCGTCCATCTGGTTGGGGTCGGCCTACGCTTCGCTTTCCGTTACGTGGACGCCACTCGAGAACCTTTCCGCCCCATCGGCCATCGGTTCTACGCACTAAGTGCCCTGCCCACTGCCACTTCAACTTGCTAATCCTCTGGGCTATGTCGGTCACCCTAGAGTACTATTATCATCCTCATTATAAAATTGATGAACTTTTTCTACGTATAATTTCTGACCTGACAATATGCATGAAGATGATAATTTAGTTCCAGTTTGTTTTACTACTTTAGGAATGTTTGTTTGATTTTTATTGTTATTCGTTTGCACTTCAAGTTTCCTTTTTAATCTTTGAATGCTTTTTCTTTGGGCTTCAATCTTCTTTTTATATTTTTTAATAGTATTTAGCATCATATACCTCTTCTTATATTCATTATAGCGTATTCTTCTTATCACCTTTTTCATAGAAGACATTTGATGCAATGGATCACCTTCCTTCTCTGTCTTTTCCTGTCCCTCAGTCTTATCGCTCTCGGTTCTATTTTCTCCGGCGGCTTCTATTAAAACTTCTTTTCTTTTTTTATACTTGTTACGTCTTTTCTCTTGTTCTATAGCTAATAACTCGGGATCATTTTTTATTTCTAAATATCTTCTCTTTTTACACAGTCGTTGCTGTGCTAGACGATGTTCTTCTGTAGCTTTTATATTTTTGGCGGCATTTTCATTAACACCTTAAAACAAAAATTCGTGCTTTAAAATTAAAACTTATTAAAAGTTTTAATTTTAAGCGAATAAACATTATTTAAACACGTAATAAACGTTATTTTAAACAAAGTTGAACACACGCAAAGCTTTAAAACTAATGTTATTAGCAGACTTAAACGTCTTAAACAATATTCAAAATTAATAATATTTAATAAAAATAATGTATTTATATTTAAAATTACAGTTAAAGTATTCTTAAAAGCAAAGAGCCATTATCCTCAACAGCTATCATTATTGGAAACGGAACATATCATTATATTACCTATTTGTCATTATACGCAACACAGATTTTGAGGAAAATGATGTTGGTGAAAATGACGAAATCGAGAAAAAAGGTTTTTACCGGTTGAAACTGAACAAATCCTGCATCGAAGCAGATTGATTTGAATAAGTTCACATTCGATACATACAAGCAGCAAACGATATGGTTCATATGACGATTACTTCCAACAGCAAACAGCAAAAGTATAATGACTTTTTAGATGACAAATTTGTAAGAACGAAATTTAAGCTTACCTGGTCGATAAACGCGATACTTGCACTCCGTTCCACTCTCGCAGCTCGACTGAGAAAGATGCGGGGAGCGTATCGCGGCTTCAAACTCAACGTGAATTTGAACTTTTACTTAAGATTTATTAAAACCATTCTTGATGCGTATAATGATTTTTTTTTATGACAAACTTTTAGAGGTTTGGTTTTCTAGATTAATATGAAAGAAATGTGTATAATTTACGATAATTAGACTTTTAATATTTGAGAATGAATTGGCATATAGGAATAAGACGTTTGGGTTTGCATGATTTTTTTATCAGACTTGATATCCACGCACAGCCTTGTGGGACATGCGGGATAATGACGTTTGAAGCACATTTAGACTTAATTTTGTAATTAAAGTATGTTTGATGTTCTTTTTTTATGTGTTAAATAGTTGTGATAATAGTTTAAGTATTTTAAAACCTTGTTGCGATCAATTCAGGTTTTATTAAGAAGGAGTATTGAGACCGGACGCATTTTATCCTCCCTTTTTAAGATTCACCCCTTTACTTGATTATGCTGACGTTTGCTATCTTGATGCCACAGAGGAGCAATTAAATATGTTGGAAAAATCTTTTTATTCGTTTTATTTTTGGGCTCAAGAAGTATGATCACGTAATCACAGTTTCGGTCTGAGCTTGGGGTGGCTTCCTATTCGACTTCGTAGAAATTCACGTATTCTTTGCTTTCTATACAACGTGCTCTATAATCCTTCTTATCCCTCGTACCTAAAGTGTCGTTTTACTTTTGCTCGTATTTCTGACGATCCCTGTAGATCTCACTTAAAATCAATGCTAGCTTTCCCACCGCATAAGTCGGACTTCTTTTCTTATTCCTTCTCTGTGCATGCAGTAAGGTTGTGGAACTCTCTTCCATTTAGTATTCGAGACAGCCCTAGTATTTCAATATTCAAAAAACGGGTCAAGGGGTTCTATCTTCCTAGCTGAAATTATGTATGTTTATGTATATATATGAAAATTTCGGTATGGTATGCATGTGTTTATATTTATATATCTATGTTAGTGTATGTATATATTTATGTATATTATATATATTTATATGTGAATGAGAGGTTTCAGGTAACAAACTTAGTTTAATATGTATTTATGTAATAGTTTCTTTGTGTAATTGCGCACTTTGTCTGCCTGTCTCAGTATGTTTTTTTCCTGTTTAGGACTGCTGGAAGAAATTCCATTCGGAATAAGCAGTACCTTTGTACTTTTTTTTTCACTATATATTGTTCTATTTTGTACGTGTGCATAAACAAATCATAAATTCTGGAGTATTAGACATGCTAACAAGTACTTTTTTGCTATTTCATCGGTCATGATGACATTTTTAATACGCTCGAGAAAACGGCTTTATGACATGATTATTTCAGCATTTTTAGAACAGAAAATCTTTTGATACTCAATCTAGCCCTCTTTAATTTTTCAAAAGCCCTTTTTCTAATGCTAAGGTGACAGCTAGTGCATGCAGTGTTGCCAAAAGATTACTTTTGTAACCTGTTAGGTATTTTTTTGGAATCTAGGTTTAATCATTTTTTTCACATAAAAGCAAAGTGGAACGGAACTCTTGATTCAGTAGAGTAGAACTAAAAGCTGGAAGAATACGTTGTACTGTTTCACAGCCACACAACTTGTATCTCGCTTGCTCGCTCGATGAGTTGTTGTTGTTCATTTGCCAGCCTGTTTCCGCCCACGCCATTATATCAAATTTGTTGTAACCGAAAGTTTAGTGTTTGTATTTCGTTTTGTGATTATTAATTGCAATGGACACATACTTTCCGACTTGAACTTTGCTGGAACCATTGTCTGCGCTACTGCACTTTATCTGCATATTGATCATTGATATGTTTATGTAGGTTAATACAGCTTCAATTCTAAAAATATATAAGTTTACTTTTTGTATAAAATGGTTATTTTTTACATTTTTGGTAACTTTTGACAAGACCCGACTGGTAACACTGGGTGCATGAAATAGTGACAGACTGACATATAAATAGTCTTTCGGTTGTTTTGTTTTGAATTTAAACTGGTTTGTTTACTCTTTATTCAGTTTTTTTAACTAAGATTTATAATATGTTTGTATAACGAAATGGGTATTAAAGGATTGTGGACAGTGCTAACACCATATAGTGAGAAAAAGTCGCTTCATGAGGTTTGTGTGATTAAATGTTATTTCCCATTCATAATGTCATCATCATCATCATCAGCTCATTAAACGTCCCCACCGAGGGGCACGAGCCTACCCGTATAGGGTGATTAGGCCTTAGTCGTCCACGCGGGCCCAGTGCGGATTGGACGATTTCACGCAGAACCTTTGAATTTCTTCGCAGGCGTGCATGAAGGTTTCCTCACGATGTTTTCCTTCACCGTAAGAGCGTCGGATAACGTACATATATTTTCAAAAATTCGAAAACACATTGGTACGTGGCGGGATTTGAACCTCGGCCCTCCCGGTAGGAAGGCGACAGTCCACACCATTGAGCCACCGACGCTCATAATGATAATTCATAATGTAATCTGAATATAAATCTATCGTTAAATTTTTGCTCAGAATTTTTGTTACATTACTTTTTACAGATATGTGGTGAAACTCTAGCTGTTGATCTCTCATGCTGGGTTTGTGACAGTCAAAATGTTACTGATTACTATGTTCAACCTAAGTTATACCTTAGGTAAGTATCCAAGTCAATTTATTTATGTCACCAGCAATGATATTCTGTATATAAAGGTAGGGTAAAACTGTACTATACGGGCCGCACATATATGGGGTTTTTTTTTGAGGAGGGGGTGAGGGGGGTTAAGGACCCACCCTACCACTCCCCCTCCTGAGGAATTTTGTAGGTCCTAAGGTCTTACCTAACCTAACCTAACCAAATAGAATGTTGGGGGACCCAACATTCTATTTGGGTTCAAGTGTTACTAATTTTATTTTTTCAATATTTTTTTCTCGTAAAGGGGGTTTCCGCATACCTCCCTTTTGCAGGGGGGGCTCTCTGTGTCCCCCCCTTCGCCCCCCATCTCCGAAAAAGCAACAACAACACGTAATGATACTAAAGTCCTTCCTTGTTTTCTTTTTCTTGGTGGGGGACTGCGCCCCCGGAGCCCCCCCCTCATCCCCTTGCTTTCTGTCGTTGCAAGATGGCTGCGACGTGCGTTTCGTCATTTCTATTATTATCTACTATTAAATATATTTATATTTTAGTTTATATCAAAATATAATATGATAACCTTGAAATAAATACAAAATGTTGTTGACTGTTACTATTTCGTTAAAATGAAATAGTTATTTCTATTGTAAACCTTTAAAATCATAGTAATTTCATGCAATTGAAAACATTACTAGTAAAACGAAATGAGGGACCCAATTGCTAGACCCAAAAAAAAAAACCTTTTTTTTTATTTTTACTCATTATTAAAATGAGTTTCAATTGAAATGCCCAACTCCACAGCTGACATAGTACAGTTTAGCCAAAGGTAGATACGCCACCCGTGCCTCAAAAACGAATCGCTGAAGAGAGTACAGTCTGTACTCTTTTGTTTAGGTTAATGTGCTCGAAATTAGAAATATGTATATGTGTGCTGTCACTGCATTCGGAACACTTTTTTCGATTGTTTTGTGAGCATATCACGAATCCATACTTTTTTACATCATTGGTCACCAGAAAATAATAGGATCCCCAAATTGATATTTATAATTAAAGTAAACAAATATATGTAAAAAAAACAAATATTGTCTAGGCACTGCGATAATAAAAAATCATAAATTAAGTTCGGCTAGTCTGATTGTACCTAAGTCTATCGACACAAGCAGTGCCACTGTCAGTGTTGACCAATCAGAGATCAATTGAATGCCCGGATCGAATCGAATGAAGGTATGACAAATTTGAGGTGTTTGTATTCATTTTACAGGAATCTTTTCTTCAGGACCATATACCTATTATTAGCAGATATAAAGCCTATTTTCGTTTTGGAGGGTGATGCGCCTGAGCTTAAACGGGATGTGATGGCAGCCCGCAATGCAATCCAGTTTCGAGGAGCAGCACCTCGGTCCGAAACAGCTACAAATAATAAGAGGCCCGATGTAGGAAGAAAAAGATTTAGAAATGTTCTAAAAGAAGTATGTTGCACATTTCTCTGTTAAGTTTTTATTTCATTTCTATATGGAGAAAATATATATTAACATTACACCTTTAGAGGATGTGTAGAAATATATTTACTAATGACTAGTTAGCAATAGGCTCAGGCTTCAGGACCCAGTCATCATGGGTCCTGAAATCATAAGAACTATTTCATAATATTACAAATCTGGGTCAAAAATAACGATTTGCTTACTCTCATCTCGAAAACACATGTTTTATGAAATTTTATTAGTCTTTAAAGTTAGGTGGGCAAGTACATTTTTAAAGTACTTTGTCAAAAAATTTTTAACCAAAGGATAAGACATACAATTTAAAGCAACTTTTGCTATGGAAACATTTTAAGAAACGCAACATTTAATATAGATGTAGTACAAAATTCATAAACTATGCATATTATCTACTGTGGCGTGACGTCATACGCAGGCAGTCATTTGTATGAAGCGTTTTTGGGAAAGTCCATTAATGTGAAGAATTGGAAAGTCTCTGTGAGTTTTAATGTTAACAGAGTAATTTTTTTACCAATGTTTCTATTATCGGTCCATTGATATCATAGCAGAAAAAAATCATCCCTATTATTAATTTAATTTAAATATCATCAATAACATCACACTGCTGGGACAGCCCTTCCCACACAACATGGCTAAAGGTAGTTCAAAGTAAGTTATTATTTCAGTGTGAAACATTGCTGACCAGCATGGGCGTTAGCTGCATCAAAGGGAAGGGTGAGGCTGAAGCAACATGCGCTCAGCTCAATGCACAAGGTGTTTGTATTTTATGAAATATGTAATGTAAAATGTTTATGTAACTAAATTATAATATCTAACTGTTCTTCAGTTGTTGATATCAATCAATGCCACTCTGTCATGGTCAGGCGTATAACATAGGTGTGCGTCCTGACCATCCTGTATTTTTTGCGACATGAAAAAAGTACCGGCAGCACAAACAATTGGAATGGTTTGGAATGGTCTGGATGTTACTATTATATGTATACAACCCATGTGGTGTATGTGTAATGGTCGAAACGTCAGCTACTACACTAAGGATTATGGGTACAATTCACGGGAATTACAAACATTTGTGTGCATGAACAAGTCTATTTGCAATGATCGGGGTGTTTCAATGTATGTATTTAAAATAAAAGTATATAAGTATGTTTATCGGTTGATTAGTAACTGGCTAAACCTTTTAAACGTCACGCTATAATCCCATTGCCGTGCCCTGAACGCCACAGCACATAATAAGTAAAAATACCTACTAAAGATACAGTACCTAACCTCTAATCGTTTTTCAACACGTTTATTTCGCATTTTTAAGAGCCCGTTTTTTGTCATGTATAGATGACGTTGTCGTACAGGGCACGCAAGTGCTTGTCATGTATAGACGATGTTGCGGTCATACGGTTATTGCTTGGACGGTGTGTGTCTGAGGATATTTATGTATTTCAAAAGATTAATAGATAAACATGATTCGTCCATAGTTGGTGGATGCGGTGGTGTCGCAGGACTCTGATTGTTTCGCGTACGGCGCCCGTCGTGTGTACCGCAACTTCAGCGTTCAAACGCGGCGGGCGGCGGCGCCATGCAGGGCTCGGTCGACTGCTATGATGCTGACAAGATGATGCAAACAAATGGTATGGATTCATTTATTTAGGTCTGTCAACAATTGTTACACCATTACATGAGTGCTTATAAAACTAGTAAATAAGGTAAGCTGGTAGAGAATGCCACTTGGCATTAAGTTCGCCTTTGTACATTGTACAATGAAGTTTAAATAAATAATAAAAATAAATAATTCACTACTAATAAAAGACAAACACTAGATGCACATTACAACTAGGTATTAATTCTCGGTGAATTAGATATCTATACCTATTTTACATTTATCAAAAATAAATTACAATAACCAATCACGATAAGAAATTTCGTATTGCTCTTCGGTTTCTACTTAAATTGTCAGATATTCGAGGTTATTACTGTTTTTAATTTCCACCCACCCTGCTTCTGCATCTGTCATGGTCAGTCGTATCACTTACCACTTAGTGAGCAACCAAACTCACCGTTCTGTTCACTTTATTATATTAAAAAAAACATCCTTTACATATATAATTGACTTATTCTATATGAAAGCTTTCATCCAAGGTTTCGGCCGTAACAAGATGGTGGCTTTGGCAATGCTGTGCGGCTGTGACTACGGGGTCGGGGCGTGTGGGTCATCGATAACCACGGCGGTCACCTTCATACATTCAGTGCCTGAACATGAAATTATTCCGAGGTATTGGAAATGATAGCTATCTCTTAGATACATTACTGTTTCTGTTGTGTTTGTTTAAGTATGCACTTGACAAGGTTTTGGCATGATGATCTAAAAATTAATTGAGCGTCGGGAGCTCAATGTAGACTGTTGCCTTCCCACCGGGAGGGCCAAAGGTTCAAATTCCGACACGTACCAATGTGTTTTCGAATTATCCAAATTATATGTACATTTTCCGACGCTCTTACAGTGTAGGAAAACATCGTGTGGAAACCTGCGCACGCCTGCGAAGAGATTCAAAGGTTGTGCGTAAAGTCGTCCAACCCGCACTGGGCCCACGTGGACGACTAAGGCCTAAACACCCTATACGGGTAGGCTCGTGCCCCTCGATGGGGACGTTTAATGAGCTGATGAAGATGATAAAAATTACATCGTTTGAAGGTTAATTACCATGAGTGATTCGAATAGGTACTGTTTATAAACTTGAATGAAAAATAGAGGACCTCTCTTTTTAGCCTATTGCTATCCATTGCTGGATATAGGTTCCATATGGCGCGCGTAAATACATACATATTACACATAGAAAATATCCAAATCAATACAAACAGTTTCAATACAATCATGCACACAAATGTTTGTACTGCCGGGGATCAGTCCCGGAACCCTTGTGTAATAGCCGACGTCTCATCCATTACCAGATGCGTCGTCATATTCTAGTTCTCTGCATTTTTCATCCAGCCTCCACTAGAGCAAGTCGTCGGTCCTACGCTTGCCAAGACATGGTCTCCACTCTATATCTCGTCTGTTCCAACGGCCATCGTGTGCCTAGCATGTTACTAGCTAAGCTTGCAAAAATCATTATCATGTACATAATGATTTTTGCAAGCTTTTCGTGTATTCATGTAATATATATCAAAGGTTAATATCGTGGGTGAGTGAGCCCGTCCGTTATGAAGAGTTATCGCGATAGGCGACCGCTCCAGGGCGGTGCGACCGTTGCGGGCACGTTGGACGCACGCACGCTAAGAATGGATGCCCCGTGTGTGCTACGAGTAACAGCTGCGATGAAAAACGTCGCTTGCAGAATATCGAGTACATAGGTGGTAGTATATTTACCATCAGATGGCCCCTAAAATCTAGTGTCTACCTCTACAACCTATCACCACATATAGGTGTTTCCATGTATAATAAATATGTATTTACAAAAAAGTAAATAAGAGTGCTTATCAGTTGTTTAGTATATATTACAGGGCAATGCTTAGATTGGGCCTAAATGGCGCACTGTGAACGTCAGTGGATATTTATTTATCGCTGTCCAAAGCTGGACATGGATTTTCCCTGTTTTACGCTAGATATCGCATTTCTCTGCATTTTTCATCCAGCCTCCACTAGAGACCTTTTGCAAGTCGTCGGTCCTACGCTTGCCAAGACTTGGTATCCCTTCTATATCTCGTCTGTTCCAACGGCCATCGTGTGCCTAGCATGTTACTAGCTAAGCTTGCAAAAATCATTATCATGTCGATAATGATTTTTGTAAGCTTTTCGTGTATTCATGTAATATATATCAAAGGTTAATATCGTGGGTGAGTGAGCCCGTCCGTTATGAAGAGTTGTCCCGATGGGCGACCGCTCCAGGGCGGTGCGACCGTTGCGGGCACGTTGGACGCACGCACGCTAAGAATGGATGCCCCGTGTGTGCTACGAATAAAGGCTGCGAAGATTTGGGACACAAGTGAGTTATAATTAATTCTGTGAATATACAGATATCGTCCCGTGAAACAGGAGTGTTATGCACTTTTGTGTTTCGGTTTGCGGGCCCTGTAGCCAGTGAAATTACCGGGTAAAAGAGACCTTACATCTGTTGTCTCGGGTGACCGGCGCAGTGCGGCATTGATGGAGACTTATAACTGTCTATCAGTTATTGGTCTCCTGCAATGCCGCTCTCTGTCAGGTCACTTCCTGTTCACTTCGTAACAAAAGAAATATATAATTGAAGTCCTTAATCTGCCGTACAAAATACAGGATGCCCTATCCTAGTGTTGATAGGCCTGAACGATTTGATGGTACTATTTTTTTGCAAACAAGCATGCGGCTCACCTAATAGAAACATAAGGAGGCAAACCAGCTTGCGGCTCACCGAATAAAAAGTGTTACCACCGCCCATGGAGATTTGCAATAGCTGAAGTCATCATTTTTTTAACGACGCCAGGCCATATAGTTCCGGAAACGTTACCGATGGTATGGCAAAAAATGTCGACCAAAACGAACTGTGGAAGACCTCCATGCATCCAGATATGAATATAACTATGTAAATGTACTATAAGTTTTGTAACTGTTAAATTTGTATCTTTGTATTATGGACTGACATTACGTTGGCTAATTTTGCTATGAAATCTCTTTAGGGCTAAAGTAGCAGAGGTGAAACGCGAAGTATCGCTTCGAAGTCGGGCAGTGTCATGTGGGATGCCGTTTCCAGAGCCGAAAATTATGAAAGAGTTCCTGGACACAGAACCCGAGAAAATCGATTTGGACAGCTTGAAAACACCAGTGCCCAGTTTGATTAGATTCACGGTAAAATATATTTTTATTATTTCTATCGAACAGGAGACAAACAAGCCTATGGTTAAACTAGTGGCAAGTGCTAACGCTACCCATAAACATTTGCAAGAGCAGAGGTCTCAGAAATGCTTGGCCGGACCTTTAAGAGAGTGTGTGCTCTTGAAGAATCTTTCCGAAAATTCATTAGTAAATGTGTTAAAGTAAACTTCACCAGGCTACTCTAACGGTAGTCGGAGTAAATCTTCCAGGAATTCCCTACCCCGTTAGCCTCATTGCTCGGGATTTTGAAAAGGCAGGTGATCCTTTTATGGAAAGCCCACCAATGAAGCTGCTATCAGAACTGAAAGAGACTAGAGTAAGCTTCATCACCTAATGAGATCCCAAAAGTGTGCAACTCGTAAGAAATGTCATTAATATATTTTTTTCCAAAAGCAACTACAATGATTTATTTTTTGTTTTAGAAATTGATGTCGAGCAAGTTGGACTGGTCAGAGAAATACTGCGTGCTAAAGTTCTTGCCTCTCCTCACGAAGTGGCACCTCCAGAGCGACGTAACTCGTCGGACGCTAAAGCCTAGAGCCATAAAGAAAAAACGGAATCCAAGAGGTGAGTTCTTTTTTACATAACTGCAATTTCTATATTTAGTTAGTATGAAACAAAGATTCCTACCATTAGTGATCTGAGTGGCGCCCAAAGTGTATCTCAAAGTGTAATATGCATGTGAAATTGAAGTATTCAATAAAAAAATACCAAATGATATAATGGAAGATGTTGTTTGTTTATGGTTGGTATTACTTGCTCTATTATTATGTTAATGTAAAATGTATTGAACATTTTAGTGAGTCTTTGTATTTGTATAGGATGTACAATTCATATAAATATTCATTGATAATGTAATGATGTTAGGAAATGTGAATTGTTGCAGGTGTGCCAAGCTATGAAGTTGAATGGGAAGACATAGACGAAGAGTATGAAGCGCTCATACCAGACGACCAGTTCAATGGTATGGCTTCAATACATTAACAAGTGATTATATAGTCGAAATATGACTGATCTGGGGGTCCAGCTTATTTTTATTTGGACACCATAGATTTCCTAATAATACCTTAGTATTCTTGACGGTTGAATAGATAGCGCTCAGTGTCAGAATAGTAAACGAGGCTATGGCGACACACGCCGCGGGCTTGGGATCAATTATAAAAGTCACTAAAATAGATACTTATCCAACAGTAAGCAAACGGGATATAGTAGTAACCTATAATTGGCCATAGGTGTTTGAATAATTGTACCTTACGATTACATTTATGAATATAAATTTAATGATGACATTTGTTTAGTTTGCTAACAAAAGATAATATATCATTAATATAACAAGTATTACGTTTATTATTTACAGAAGATGAAGACCGTTCACTAGTATGGACAACCACAGAACGTCAAGATCTAATGCGTCTTTATTACCCAGAGGTAGTGGACATTTATGAAGAATCAATTAAAAAACCGCCCAAGGAAAAGAAAACCAGAATAAGAAAGAAGAAAGAAAACGACAATCCTGACAAGCCGAAAAGAAAATACACTAAAAAGATTAAAGAGATAAAAGCAGATAAAAATAAGTCTAACCATTCGTTTAACAATATTGATTTGAAAGAACAAGGTCTTAATTACAGTAAAACTAATTTAAGTGTATCTGTCAATAAATTGAAAAGAAAGTTAAAAACAAACGCTAAAAAGAAACAGAAGACAATAGATAGTTTCATAGCAAGTAAGCGAAGGAAGTCCAGTAAGAGTACTATAAATTCTTTGAGGTGTAGTTTTAAAAATATGTCTATTTGTAATGATAATTATGGTGACATTCTGCAAAATGATCCTTTTCCATTGGCATTGACAATAAAGAAAATATGCATAGCATTTGAATCTTACTGGCGACAGCGTTGACGATAT
Source organism: Leucinodes orbonalis (assembly GCA_019425675.1). Classification (NCBI taxonomy): domain Eukaryota; kingdom Metazoa; phylum Arthropoda; class Insecta; order Lepidoptera; family Crambidae; genus Leucinodes; species Leucinodes orbonalis. Next base: position 25,551 of record PQWD01005667.1, read on the forward strand.
AAATTTATCCGATATCATTGACAATATTGTGTCCAGGCAAGCTGATATTAAAACTGCGAAAGTTAACAATAAAATGGTAAATTTAATATATGATTGCAAACAATCGACGCCGCGAAAATCTTTGCTCAGGAAAAGCGTACTTAATAATATGAACAAAAATCATTGTTCTACTCCAAAGGGAAGTCCCGTTGGTAGGAAAAGTTTTAATTTTGGCCCCAGAAATTCGAGAAACAGTTCATTTGACCACCATAGTTTTGAACGGAAGAAATCGATTAATACATTCGATTGTAAAGCGAATACAAGTTATTTCTTTGACAAATTGACTGAAGAACGTGACGCTTTTGAAATATCTTTGGAATGTAAACATGCAAGTGCTGTTGTTAATTTAGACTGTGATACAACCGTAGATTATAGTTTACCTGATGTGTGTTTATAATGTAAATCAATAAAGAACAACAGACAAATGTGTTATTTTATTTAAACAAGACGTCGAAATGAAGTACATAATTTTATCGTCTAAGTTTTGCGTTGTACAAACAATCTCTTCAACCTATCGCAGTATGGATGGACATAGGTCTCCTCTATTCTGTGTCGTGTCAGATATTCCGGTGCTCCGCTTTTCTCATCCAACCTCCACCAGCGACCATTCGCAAATCGTCGGTCCATCGGTCTTTACTCTCCATTCCAGAAATTGTCTGCTCCAACGACAACTGACAGTTGCAGATATTACATAGAACCAATTTTAATAGTAAAATCACGTATTTATAAACTTATTTGCAATACGGCAGACTATGCATTGTCTGCATCTTTCCCCCAATGATGTAAAAAGTATAGATTCGTGATATGTTCACAAAACAAAACATTGACCCAGGAAGTCGGATATTCAGTCACACAGTGTGTTAGGAATACCGTATGACGGAAGCTTGCTTTTAACAAGACGGCAGCTTTTATATGTAGGTTTTCTATACGATATAGTTATTGCGGGGCAGTGACGTGACGTGCATAGAGATTATGGGTAGGTTATGCAAAGTGAGAGATACTGATTGGTACACTTAACACCAGTTCGCTGAACTGATGGTAAGTGATACGCCTGACCATGATAGATGCAGTGTTGAACGCAATTAATAATAGCAGGCTGTCATTAATTTCCGTAAATACAGCACAGCGCTTGCCACCCGAGACGACAGATATTAGGTCTCTTACACCCGATAATTTTACTAGCTACAGTGCCCCGTGAAGCGCAAAACACTCCTATTCTACGGGATGATATCTGGAACTACCACAGTTCTAGATATCATCGTACCTACCTAGACGACTCAGTACCGAGTCGACCACCTAGTATTGGATTTTCCAATTGTATTACTTGCTATATTTTTTGCTTTATACATGATTTTAATTATTATGCTAACCAGTTAATCTAAATAAACAGATTCCCAACTAAAAATAAACATTTTGTTGTAGTTACTCGTATATACCTACATATAAAGTGTTTAATATTCAAGAGGGTCCCGCGTCCCTATTTCAAGGAGTCCGCATGAAAAAGGGACGGTATTTATGATTTGTGACTGGTGAGATATTAGAGTTGTGTGATATTGGTTTAAAAATAAGGTTCATATTATATCCGGGTCGTTATTTATTATAAACTAGCTTTTGCGTGCCACTTAGTCCGCGTGGAATAGTTATTTTGACCTACCGCTCTCCGTTTATATTATTATCATATTTATGATAACACCTTCGCAAATGATGGATAATTTTAGAAATTTTTTTTAGCAAAAAATATGGTACCTAAGCTAACCTTAAAAGATAGACATATGCTGTCAGGGATTTTTGTGTAGACCTTTAAAAGGGGAACATATTTTTGCGAAACTGCGTTTACGCAGCGCACGCAGCGGAAGCTCCAAGTATGAAAAATTTCCCCCGATTTTGAAACATTCTTTATTGCTGCTCCGCTCCTATTGCTCGTAGCGTGATGATATATAGCCTTCCTCGATTAAAAAGCTATCTAACACTGAAAGAATTTTTCAAACCAGTAGTTCCTGAGATTAGCGCGTTCAAACAAACATACAAACAAACTCTTCAGCTTTATAATATTAGTATAGATGAAAAGGAATTCCAAATATGATTAAGCACGATACAAAAGGAATTAGAGACAGCGTATTTTAGAGTGGCCGATCCGGTCAGGAATTCGCTACCCGCAACAACTATGTAGTTTACTTTAATTAGTTCGTTCCGAGGACTTTGGCTTTGCGGCGAGAATTTAATATGGCAACATTTTGCTGGAGCGTTCTGCTAGTGACCATAATGTAAACATATTAGCACCTTGTATTTGTGAGAGGAGATTTAGCGTAGTTCTTGTTCATTAAATTTCGACCAAATTTTGAATTCATTCTTACACAAATATAATTAAAAATAGATACCTATATCAAAACTTGTTCGCTAATGCTTTGTCAGGATTTGGAAAATAACTCGTTCATGAAAAATATGTAATGCCTGAATATAATAAGTACTTGTTCTTATACATACAAGTCTGGCACTGCTCATTGGGAGGAAAATGCATGTAGCCACCACGCTAGGCTGGTGCGTTGGTGACCGCAGTATCAACCAGTACGCGCTACTGTCCACCATTCTATAGATAGATAAACCATTTATTTGTACACTGAAACACTCACAAGTTCATTACAATATCAAAATAACACAATTACCTACAATAACATACAAAACGCAATATGAAAAACAAAAACATAAATAAAAGGCATGCAAAAGGATCCAAAAAAAAATTTCGGTATGTTATCCCTTAATTGGCTTTTACAACACCCTTACGAGAAGTAGGGGTGGAAATATATGTATTTTAATCCGCCGTCCCCACACATTCAACTTACATGTGGTTGGATGAGAAAAGCGGAGGACCGGGATATCTGGCCCAAAATAGTCCCCTATGTCCAGCAGTGGACTGCGATAGGTTGAAGTCATACGTACATGTATTACCAACTAGCTCAAAACTAAACAGCCGATTGAGCCGATTAATACTAATATTAGCTCCCGTTAACATAGGTTATTTCAGGCCGGTACCGGTGCGTCCTACGCTACGTTTATCATGGTACCTAATCCATTAATAGAACTTTTCTGGCTCCAAGGGTCCAGAGAGTCTTGTTTATTCCTTCTTCTCGTCAATTACCTACATCTTGTGATACCTATACCACCCAGTTTTTATCAAACTTTAAAACACATACCTCCTATTGAATTGTTCATTTACATCACCATTCAGTAACCAAACTGAGGTCTTGATTTTTGTAGGACTACGTAATTAATAGGCCATTACACTGCTCTGTTCTGTTTGATTCATTTAAGTTGGCAAACACTAGGTTCCTGAGCGGTACGGGCGAGCTTTTCACCTGCAGAGCTTTGCATACAAATTGCAATATAATTGAATTGGCAAAATTGCAGTACATTATTCAGTGTATAACGCGATTGCCTTTTGGGTTCCATCTAATAAGATGTACTATGTTAAAATGGAAACGCGAACGATTTTCCAGGATGCGAGTTTTCTATTTATTTCGCGTATTATATGTGTATATTTTAAACCATCAACTACGAGTATGTAGTTCTTTTTTGTTTGATCTGTTAACTTCATAATACACATAGAATGCTGTGTTTGCCGATAATAAGTGGCGCAATCAGTAAATTATGTAGGCTGTAAACTGTTTGTAATGTAACTAAATTATATATTTCTTAATCTCTTCCAACAAGGAATCGTCCGTTCCGTTGGCCATTAAGTTTATGTTTTAAAATAAGGGAGGCAAGTCTTATTTAATTTGAGTAATAAGTATTATGCAATCATTAAATTTTTATTGTTTGAGTAGAACTTGATTTATTCAATAGTTAACTTGTGTCCATCTTGATATCAACAAATAATACAAATAAAAAAATATATTAGATAGTAACATTAGACCTAAGCAGTTACAGGTTATTTGTGCCTACACTTGTTTGAATCTGCATATTAATAAACTGCGAGCAGAACAGAGTAAAACTTAAGATTAAATACGAGATCCCGATCTCCGCTGAACTCTCTATCAAGTAACATGTTTCTCTTGTAGCTAGTTTGAGAGCTCATAACTAATTTGTAATGAGCCGTTGCATGTTCACTCACTTGCTTATCGTTATGACGCTGAATAAATTACATGATTTACGGTACAACCATATATTCCATTTAAATGGATTCCGACCTCGGAGTTAAGAATGCTAGTGTAAATTCAATTTTACTACTTGACGAAAACTCTAAACTCAATGTTTTCTATTTTATAATCCAAAAATCCTCCTACCAGAATTTAAAAGAGGACTGCTTAGTTTACCTTCTTAGCTAAGTGCCAATAGTTTTATTTTGTAATATAAAATACTTCTTATCTTCTTGTTGCTAAAGAATGCTGTATACACAGCCTGTAATTGGTGCATGTACCTGAACATTAATTAAAATATTTGTGTTTTTTTTAGTTAAGTATATGTACTGTTGGCATACCTACCTATAAATAAATAAATATAATGAAGTTAACGGGACGACCAACTCTTGAACTTCTCTCTCTCTTCGACCTATCGCAGTCCACTGCTGTGTCCTTCATCTTTCTTAGTTCTTGAATTTAGTGACTATTGATGACTGCTGGTAGTAATTAATTACTGTCAATACTGCTGTCCCGTTACTTGAGATCACCAATATATGACATGTATGGTATAGGATCGGTTCACATAGAAATCTTGAAAGGAGGCATTTCTCTAGTATTGGAATCATAGGGCTTATTGATAATAAATAACCCCTCCGTATAACAGCTATAAATAAATACCGCCTTTGAAACACCTATAAATAAATCCTTTGAAACACCTATAAATAACAAAAAAACTGAAAATCTTTTTTTAATTACCTGTTTTATATAATAACATGTGTGTCAAAGATTTTTCTTTTCAATAACCTTTTGTTGAAAATACATCGATTTCATATTTTCATTATATGCTTGGCGTAGTGAAGTACCCTATCTTTATCAATCAAGTGACGCAATGCGGAGACAGTTAGCCTCTGAATTTGGAAAAACAAATAGTACTTAAGTAAATTGTACATTGAGATTCCATGTTTAAATATATGTTTTTGGCGTTTTTGCGTCGGTGCTCAATGATGTGGACTATCGCCTCCCTACGGGGAGGGCTGAGGTTCAATCCCGACACGTAAATGTGTTTACGAATTTTCGAAAATATATGTACGTTATCCAACGCTCTTACGGTGAAGGAAAACATCGTGAGGAAATCTTCATGCACGCCTGCGAAGAGATTCAAAGGTTATGTGTGAAGTCGTCCAATTCGCACTGGCCCGCGTGGACGACTAAGGCATAATCACCCTATACGGGTAGGCTCGTGCCCTCGGTGGGGACGTTTAATGAGCTGATGATGAGGTGTTTTTTACTTAAAAAACGAGTTCGTAGCATTAGCAATTTCACGTAGCATAAGTACGAATAGGTTCTGGAAGATAACCCAAGCTACTAAGATCGACAATAAAAATGTATATTCACAATCACGATGAAACGTCAACCAAATAATGACCGAGCCCCACGACCCATAATAAATGAAAAGTTTTATTCAGTTTAACACCTCACATAACACTTATGAATGTCATATGAGCTACTACTGTTCGGGCGGTAGTTTCCACTGAGGAGATCCAACAAGAAACTCAGCAGTTACTCTTTTCGAAAAATGTGTGTTTTGTACGGCATTATATTCTTTGTTATCAAAATAATTATATAAAGGAAATTATATTCACAATTTTTATCATATTAAGTATTAGTAAAAATATAATATCTACAAAAGTATTAATAGGCAGTTAAGTATTATATAAATCTAATAGATGATAACAATAATAGTGAAGTAAGCTTTTTATTACAATTGATTTTAACACCGAGATTTACATGAGACGTAACTATATGCGGGGTAAATCAATTATATTTGGGTAGCTTATTAATATTTTAATGCTTAATCCACAATGAGTTTACCGACCTTATGCAATCTGAGATTTGGAATGATTATCTGACTTATTTGAAAATACATGTAATTTTTTTGTACATAGAGCATGACGCAGTCTAGAATGCGAATGAATACTGCGACGGTATTTTTATATTATTTAGAACGTAAAATTATTTTTTAAAATTTCAACATTTTCGCGTCATAGAAAGAGTACAAAATCAAAAGGAACCAACGACCACTAGCCTAAAGTGGTAACCTATAGCAGTCCACCGCTTGACATAGGTCTGCCCCATTTTGCGGCAGACATCCGGTCCTCCGCTTTTTCATCCAGCCTCCACAGCGACCTTTCGCAAGTCGTCGTCCATCGGGTCGGAGAGCGTCCTACGCTACGCTTGCCAAGACGCGATCTCCACTCCAGAATTCGTCTTTTCCAACGGCCATCGGTTCTGCGACGTACGCGACCAGCCCACTGCCACTTCAACTTGCTGATCCGTTGGGCTATGTCGGTAATTTTAGTTCTCTTACGGCTTAAATCATTTTCGATCTTATCCCTTAAAGAGAACCCGAGCATAGCTTGCTCCATTGCGTGTTGAGTGATTTTAAACTTGTGAATCAATCCCACAGTCAGTGTCCATGTCTCAGCTTAGTATGTTATCACGGATAGGACGCATTGCTCAAGGACTTTTGTCTTTTAGCATTGCTGAATCGGTGACGTTAGGACATGACGTAACTTGCCGAATGCCGCCCAGCCCAACTGAATCCTCCTATTAGCCTCCCTCTCAAAGTTATGCCAAGTTGGATTGTTTGACCAGTCGCATCGTCAGGACGCATATCGGTTGTGTCATGACATGGTCATTGAACATGACTCTCTTCTTGTTCAAATTCATGCCAAGCCCAACTCGTCAATGACTATCGGTAAGGAAGTCCAAAATCCAGAAGTGAACCGGCACGGGCTGTTAATATATGTTTAAAACTATTGTGATCTGCTATTTCTTGAATTTGTCTATAAAAACGAACAGCGAGTTTTTAATATAGTGATGCGTGTTAAATAATGATTAAAAATTCCCTCCGTTGGAAATGAAACGAATCGATAAACAAAGAAGAAGATATCGCGTAATAAAATCGCTCTACAAATTAAGCGTTAGTGGCTACATAAATTGCCATTAGTGTAGCTACGTGAAAGGCTCGTAGCCGGCAGCGTCGCCCGTAGCTGCTACGAGGTGCTACGTTACTATAGAGATTTACCCAAGCCGCGTCACCTGCCGCTTTCCCACGAATATCAATTTGCGCCATTTTAATCGTTTTCCACTACCACTCGTTTGTATGAAAGTTTCAATTGTTCGAACGCAATTAATTCTTGACCCACCCTAANCCAGAATTTAAAAGAGGACTGCTTAGTTTACCTTCTTAGCTAAGTGCCAATAGTTTTATTTTGTAATATAAAATACTTCTTATCTTCTTGTTGCTAAAGAATGCTGTATACACAGCCTGTAATTGGTGCATGTACCTGAACATTAATTAAAATATTTGTGTTTTTTTTTAGTTAAGTATATGTACTGTTGGCATACCTACCTATAAATAAATAAATATAATGAAGTTAACGGGACGACCAACTCTTGAACTTCTCTCTCTCTCTTCGACCTATCGCAGTCCACTGCTGTGTCCTTCGTCTTTCTTAGTTCTTGAATTTAGTGACTATTAATGACTGTTGGTAGTAATTAATTACTGTCAATACTGCTGTCCCGTTACTTGAGATCACCAATATATGACATGTATGGTATAGGATCGGTTCACATAGAAATCTTGAAAGGAGGCATTTCTCTAGTATTGGAATCATAGGGCTTATTGATAATAAATAACCCCTCCGTATAACAGCTATAAATAAATACCGCCTTTGAAACACCTATAAATAAATCCTTTGAAACACCTATAAATAACAAAAAAACTGAAAATCTTTTTTTTAATTACCTGTTTTATATAATAACATGTGTGTCAAAGATTTTTCTTTTCAATAACCTTTTGTTGAAAATACATCGATTTCATATTTTCATTATATGCTTGGCGTAATGAAGTACCCTATCTTTATCAATCAAGTGACGCAATGCGGAGACAGTTAGCCTCTGAATTTGGAAAAACAAATAGTACTTAAGTAAATTGTACATTGAGATTCCATGTTATTAAATATATGTTTTTGGCGTTTTTTGCGTCGGTGGCTCAATGATGTGGACTATCGCCTCCCTACGGGGAGGGCTGAGGTTCAAATCCCGACACGTAACAATGTGTTTACGAATTTTCGAAAATATATGTACGTTATCCAACGCTCTTACGGTGAAGGAAAACATCGTGAGGAAACCTTCATGCACGCCTGCGAAGAGATTCAAAGGTTATGTGTGAAGTCGTCCAATTCGCACTGGGCCCGCGTGGACGACTAAGGCCTAATCACCCTATACGGGTAGGCTCGTGCCCCTCGGTGGGGACGTTTAATGAGCTGATGATGAGGTGTTTTTTACTTAAAAAACGAGTTCGTAGCATTAGCAATTTCACGTAGCATAAGTACGAATAGGTTCTGGAAGATAACCCAAGCTACTAAGATCGACAATAAAAAATGTATATTCACAATCACGATGAAACGTCAACCAAATAATGACCGAGCCCCACGACCCATAATAAAAATGAAAAGTTTTTATTCAGTTTAACACCTCACATAACACTTATGAATGTCATATGAAGCTACTACTGGTTCGGGCGGTAGTTTTCCACTGAGGAGAATCCAACAAGAAACTCAGCAGTTACTCTTTTCGAAAAATGTGTGTTTTGTACGGAATATATTCTTTGTTATCAAAATAATTATATAAAGGAAATTATATTCACAATTTTTATCATATTAAGTATTAGTAAAAATATAATAATCTACAAAAGTATTAATAGGCAGTTAAGTATTATATAAATCTAAATAGATGATAACAATAATAGTGATAGTAAGCTTTTTTATTACAATTGATTTTACACCGAGATTTTACATGAGACGTAACTTATGCAGGGGTAAATCAATTATATTTTGTGGTAGCTTATTAAATATTTTAATGCTTAATCCCACAAATGAGTTACCGACCTTATGCAATCTGAGATTTGGAACGATTATCTGACTTATTTGAAAATACATGTAAATTTTTTGTACATAGATGACATGACGCAGTCTAGAATGCGAATGAATACTGCGACGGTATTTTTATATTATTTAGAACGTAAAATTATTTTTTATAAAATTTCAACATTTTCGCGTCATAGAATGAGTACAAAATCAAAAGGAACCAACGACCACTAGCCTAAAGTGGTAACCTATAGCAGTCCACCGCTTGACATAGGTCTGCCCCATTTTGCGGCAGACATCCCGGTCCTCCGCTTTTTTCATCCAGCCTCCACCAGCGACCTTTCGCAAGTCGTCGGTCCATCGGGTCGGAGAGCGTCCTACGCTACGCTTGCCAAGACGCGATCTCCACTCCAGAATTCGTCTTTTCCAACGGTCATCGGTTCTGCGACGTACGCGACCAGCCCACTGCCACTTCAACTGCTGATCCGTTGGGCTATGTCGGTAATTTAGTTCTCTTACGGCTTAAATCATTTTCGATCTTATCCCTTAAAGAGAACCGAGCATAGCTTGCTCCATTGCGTGTTTGAGTGATTTTAAACTTGTGAATCAATCCCAGTCAGTGTCCATGTTCTCAGCTTAGTATGTTATTCGGATAGGACGCATTGCTCAAGGACTTTGTCTTTTCGCATTGCTGAATCGGTGACGTTAGGACATGACGTAACTTGCCGAATGCCGCCCAACCCAACTGAATCCTCCTATTAGCCTCCCTCTCAAAGTTATGCCAAGTTGGATTGTTTGACCCACGTCGCATCGTCAGGACGCATATCGGTTGTGTCATGACATGGTCATTGAATGACTTTCTTCTTGTTCAAATTCATGCCAAGCCCAACTCGTCAATGACCGTAATGATCGGTAAGGAAGTCCAAATCCAGAAGTGAACCGGCACGGGCTGTTAATATATGTTTAAAACTATTGTGATCTGCTATTTATTGAATTTGTCTATAAAAACGAACAGCGAGTTTTTAATATAGTGATGCGTGTTAAATAATGATTAAAAATTCCCTCCGTTGGAAATGAAACGAATCGATAAACAAAGAAGAAGATATCGCGTAATAAAATCGCTCTACAAATTAAGCGTTAGTGGCTACATAAATTGCCATTAGTGTAGCTACGTGAAAGGCTCGTAGCCGGCAGCGTCGCCCGTAGCAATACACCAAACCTGAAACAGTGCCCTGCTTACCAATTCGTACGAAGTACAGGGAATCGAGCCGTAAAATGCTACGAGAAACTCTAAATCCTTCTTAACCTCATCACTGTGAGGAGAGGCGCGGTGGGTGAACAACCCAGCTTCGGTTGCGATCGGGATTCGTCGGGGATGTTCGTGTGGTCCGTACCGCGCGCGCGCGTGCCCGGCCGTTTCGTCATTGCGACGGAGGCTGTGTCGTGTGTCGGCGCCAGCCCGTGCGAGCGCTCGTCGACGAACTCCTCTCACGCCCTCGCGAACCCGCGTTGCCGCCAACCGGGCGATCCTGCCGCCGGCGCGGCCAGTGCTAGTGACTTTAGTGACCGGTTGTGGCGCGATGTAAGGAAGCTACCGTGAAACTATGTGTAAGTGTTCGCGTTGTATCACACCGCATGGCGATTGACGTTCGCCGGTAACGATTTTCCGCTAACAGCTCGGCGAGTGGCATTCGGTATAAAAATGAATGAATTACGAAGCTCCCGCCCGGGAGAGTGGCCGTTGTATTTTAACCTCTACACGGTCGGGATAGAGTCGCGCACGTGCGCTGTTGTCTCCATACCATATGAATAAAGCTTTCTCATGAGCTCGAGAAACAATAAATATTTAGTGACTAATTAACATTATCGTCGGAGTTTGCCAGATAAAAGTATATAGCGAACGTAACAGGTGTCGACCAAAGCGTTGCCAGTAGGGTTGACATTGAATCAAGGATTGTTATAAAAATCAATACGATTTACCACGTACAGAGCCTAAGTCCTGTTCAAATGTGAGCCGGTTTGGACGGAAATCTACAGTTTGTGCTAAAACTAATGTTAAAATTTTATAAATTTGATTTGTAGCGCCCTACATCATAGCACATGGACGATACGTCGAGTAGTTTCTTTAGTCCGAAGGGATAAGTTATGATTTATAAGAATTCCATACAAATATGAAATCTTTACTAGGCCACGTGTTTTGTATATTATTTCTTTTTTCTCTGTGATTTATCTTGTAACTATTATTATAATTGTTTCTATATACTATCTTTTTTCAGAGAAATAAAATACCAAAGTAATTGATTTATAAAATAATATGTATTAAGTGCAAATTCTTGCCTGAAAATTCGGTAATTCTGGTACAAGACAAAGTTCAATGCTCGCCCTAATGTTTGAGGATTTTTATTCTACATGCGTTTCTACATTTGTCTATTTTTCTTGATAAAAGTTACTGCCTCCGTAGTCTCGTCTACTGAGAGTTTGAAGTACGTGTAGATTCCAATCTCAGAGGAAGTATAAATAGTGAAAATTAAAAGTCGTATGTAAGTTTTAAATATTTATTAAACGATTTAAATATAATTTTAATGGCAATATGTTTAGCTATCTAAGAACCAAACTTTAAGTATAACAATACCATATTATTGAATCAAACCTTATTTGGCATTTCGCTAATTATTTTCATCTCTATATGCCAAATACAAGTGTGTTGGATTCAAAAGGGATTCATGACCCTTAAACATATGGACGCATCGAAAAAAATATTATTTAAAATTGTTAAGGAGCTTACAATTGCTCAACTGCGGCAAATCGAGTTTACAATAAAAATCAGAGGTCTCCTGGAGACGGATAAGGGGATAAACCTTAATAAGTCATAATCTTTCAATGACTATAGTTACGTATTAGTCAATTGTTAGGAGGAAGCGATGAATAGTCGTGTCATGTCATTTAATGTTTTACGATTATAGGCTTGTGTGAAGAATGGATCTCTCAGTGCTTGGAGGTGTAGCTTGCAGTGGTTATTTACGCTTCGATTTGTTTATTTTCTGGTTGGAAAGTATAATACCTGATAGAATTCCTGATGCATCATTTAGGTACTAAAAGTGTTGTAGAAATCTTACAAAGCACAACATCACTTATTATTTGTTACATGAAGGAAACGAATTCAAATTAAATGAAGTGCCAAATCACAAACAGCTGTAGTACACCTATAATTCCCGGGAATATCATATTAAGATGATGACGGTTTTCAAGACAATTTACAGAAAAGGGTTTGTAATTAATAACGCTCTGAGGTGCTTATTACCGGTCCTTGCCCTCTTCCAAATCTTCCAATTAGTAGTTTTTTCCATGTGCACTTAGTAGCATTAACCATCGACAGTATTCGATCAGATTCTCGTATGCAGAAGCAATAGTTAAATTTATTTTAGGTGAGAGACGAAATCTAAATTTTCCTCCATTTCCATTCTGTTTATCAAAGTATGTATACCCTGCATTAAAATGTTCAATAAAGTCGTAATTAATTTATTGTATGGAGGGCCACTCTAAATACCTTCTTCTTTAAAAGTTCCTTCAGCTATTATGCAGCATTGCCAAATAACCAGTCACGTTGTAAAGTTAATAAGTTTTGAAATATGTACAGTTGTACTGTGAACTTTCCCTTTGTCCATAAGGAGTCGTAAAGCCGCCGAGAAAAAATTCAAAACAAGTAGGTATATAAAATAGGTTATTGCAAACCCATAAAAGACCCACGCATTTTATGTTCATAGCCCGTTACGTTCCATTCGAATTTCGAATCGGTGTTAACGATCACGCATTGTGATATAGAGAATTTAAATTCCTACCAATGTGCCTGTTATTTATGGTAGTTTTAGTAGCTGTGAGTAGGAAGGAAAGGTAGTTTTTTTTTTGAAAAATAAACGTGCATCCATTTGCTGCATCATTATCACGGGACTGTTAATAACGACACTAATTGTACCGTTGGGTCCCGTTCGCCTCGCAAATGACTGATTCACCTTACTTGTCATTCGTTCAGTCACACGTAGGTAGCGGCGCTTTGTCTCTTTGTTTTTGTAAGCGCAACGCTGCTTCCAGTACGTACCTTCATCAAACGTTAGACTTTATCGTAACTTTGACGATGAATGTTTATGTTTTTGATCACAAACTTTGGCCAAATTGCTGAACTTAGACTTGGGCTTGACTGCGTTTTTTATGAAATAGAAATGAGGTATTTGTTTAGACCTTACAATAAATTGCGATGCTTTGGCCTATTATTTTATTAGAATTTTTATTGATAAACTAATCATATCATATAGCCACCCGGTATTGCGTTGCAGAATAAAACTTCAAGTGCCTTCTGCACGCACCAAATATCGTTGTGATGAATTCCTTAATCGGGTTAATGAGGCTTCTAACCGGTCCGAAATAGACTTATTCTGTACTAGCACACCATCACTCGAACCATAGATTTAGAATTAGCGCGTTAATGTCATCTATATCTATGACTCGAACGGCCACTTGCAGAACGTTATTTTTATTAGACAATTCACAAAAATGCGGAGCTTTGCGGTCAGCACTCTTATCTCATTTTGTTTTAATCTTACACCTTTCCTTTTACATGTTGTCGAACCTATAGGTTGAGATTTATTATAAGCATTGTATTCAAACTAAAGTTGTATTATTTTAAATATTTGTGCTGTTAGTCTTCCAAAAATAAATAAATAAATATTAATTCAATTCAATTCTTTATTGCTTTTCCATATGTTTATCATGCATAACCCCTTCGAGTGCAGGACACTAGTTTGCATTGTCGTACATGTACAGATCATACGATTATAAGACAGAGACATACTGCACATCTAGCGTAAACGGCAATGTCGGGCAATTTCTTAAAAAAAAAACAGTCTTTTGAACGCGCTTGACTCGGTTCCCGATAAGATGCACTTTTTAAAATGCTGTATTGTAAAAAATATATGGGCATATACGAGTAGCGTTTTGTCTCTTCAAGTTTTAAAGTCACCTATAATTTTTTATTTAAAGATAAAAAATGGACTAGAAATACTAAAATTGTATAGTTATCAGAGTTTTAAACCGAAAATCAGGAATAATCATATGGCTTATATTTTTGCACACTATGCTAGCATGAGATAGGTTTTTAATCACTTTACACAAACCATTAATTTAAATGTGCAAGACATTTTATGAAAAAATCATGCGTTATAGGATGTAATATATATATATATATATATATATTAATATATATATATATATATATATATCGGAAAAGTGATTATGACGTATGGTTAAAATATAAAATTATCTTGTAAGTATACATAAATCTACTGAAAGGCAGTTTAAAATTATTTCACTAAATAATGTGTTCATAATACAGCCAACTTATACATAACAATAAGTGCATACTCGTTTTATAAAGTACCTATAATGTGACATACTCTGCATGCCATTTGGGATTCAAATAAACGTTGGTACAACAAAAGGAAGTAATCCTTATTGAGAAGCGTAGGCCCTCGTATTGATTAATACGAAGAAAAGAAAAAAGAAAAAAACGAGTGCAGAAAATGTAGATGAGAAGAGCCTTATGAGCTGAAATCAAATGAATTTCCCGAGGAAATGAAAATACATTTTTGAAGAAAGCAGTTGCCGGTGAAGTTGGATGCCGGCTTCTTTGTCTGTCTTATGTAGCGTCGGAATGGGGTTCAGCTGCTTTTGATTACATATAACGTATTTTAATTATATCTGTTAGGTGTCTGTAACGATAAGTCTATAAGCTTAGAGGAAGTATATATAAACTGGTTTGAAATTGATTTAGTTGTGTTTCTTTCGCCCTTTCACTATTCGTTGATTTGATTATAATTATATTTATGGATATATCTCATTTATTTATTAATCTATTACACGGTCCTTTTCTTTATAACTGAACTTTTAAATGTAGGTCCGTAGTTGGACCCAAACTAAATTTTTACATTTACTGTGTGGTAGAATCGGTACTGAGTCGTCACCACCGCAGTACCAGATTTCGTCCCGTGAAACAGAAGAGTTATGCACTTTGATGTTTCGGGATGAGGGCACTTTAGCTAGTTAAATGATCGGGTATAAGAGACCTAACATCTGTTGTCTCTGGTGACGGGCGCAGTGTGGCATTGATGGAGAATAATAACTGTCTATCAGTTGTTATTTTTCTTTCAATGCCACTTTGCCATGATCGGAGATACCACTTACCATCAGGTGATCATCCTGACTGTCCTGTACACTTTGTAACATATAAAAAACTGACCATAAAATAATGTGTAAGGGTTGTTATCATACTTTTAAGAACCTGCAAAATATTTACATAGTATCTACCTACAAGAATAACTTAAAACTCTCAGGCGTAACTTTTTAAGTAGATACTTTTAAGGACATTTTTATGTATTTGTCTTTTGCATAATTTGACGATTGTTTGAGATTTTAGTAGCAAAGCGGCTCGTTTGCGTCATATTGTTTGAAACTCGAAGTTAAAAATTATGATTTCAAATTGAAATTGTTATTTTTTTTTCTGTTAGGTAGATGAAAAGCTTTGGAGATGAAAGCCCGTACTTACGCTGTACACCTTATTATGAGGCAGTATAATAAATTCAGTCAGACTACAAGGTGGTATGTTTTAAGTAAAAAGAAATATGTCGGTTCCTTATTTTTGACATAATATTCACGTACATACGCCTTAACAGTAAGCACATAAGTGTGTAATGTATGTTAAACATATGTTTCATTGTAAAAATGATATTTCGACGCGTCGAAGACAAACAAAGGTTGAACTCAGTAAAGGAAGGTAGTATTTTTCTTAAAGCTTTATAGAAATAGCAATGTTTTACGAAAATTTAAAGCATGCTAACTGCATTTTGTCCGTGCACTGATGCTGAGAATAACCTTTTCAACGATCTTGCTAGCGCCGAGTCAGCGCTAAGAACCTTCCTTGAATTGTTAAAAATATCCTCGCCTTTCATAATATGGCTAGTTGAGACGGATTTTTGCTTTCATTTTACTAAGAAAAGGTTGGTATGTAATCTTTTGCAGTTATTAAATAAACACACTTATTAAGCTTATATTTGATCAAGTTTTATTATTACGCCAGATAGTTTGTAATCATCTGATTACAAGTTTAATCTTCTATCTTAAACTAGAATTTTTTAATGATTCAACTTTAAACTCTAAAATTTTTTTTTACCTATTCCTATAGGTAAAAAAAAAAACCTATAGGAGCTAATCCTATTTCAAGGAAACAAAACTTTATCATTATATCTTTTGCTTTCTGAGTGCTCAATTATTGTTTTTAAAATCACTACACTGATTTATAACTGAGAAAAAAAACATCTTCGCACTCAACAAACTTTTTTAAAACTGGAGTAACCTACTATATACCTACACGCTTATAGAGCTGACGATTCGCCAATGTCACGTTTTGTAGCTATTACACGGTCTGGGATTGTATTTTACCACTTTAAAATTTCTCTGGGGCTATAGTTATCACCTTAATAAGGGAAACAGCACCATAATATTCACAAACTAATCGTCCTGATAACACATCCTATCAACTGTCTTAACTTCACGGGCATTGGTCAAGGAAATGTCATGATTGTCGGAAGTCCAACTATTCAGTAAACTTGCAGTTGTCCAGATAAGAGGACATGTGTAGGCGTTAACAGGTACCATCGTGGGGGACAGTGTCGGCTTTCTTTTCTTTCCATCTTACCCAATGATATTCTGAATATATATAAAGGTAGATACGCCACCCGTGCCTCAAAAACGAACCGCCGAGGATACAGTTGAAGGATCTCTGTTTAGGTTAATGTACGCTCATTCGAAATATGTGTATGTATGCTGTCGCTGCATTCGGAACACTTTTTTCAGTTGTTTTGTGAACATATCACGAATCTATACTTTTTACATCATTAATCTTACCGATAAAATATAATGGGCCCTTGATAATATGTTTCACATAACCATCCTTTTGGGCTCGGTGCGGTTTTATACAGGTTGGCTGTATCAAATTATGGGTCATTGGAGTATAACAGTTGGTTGAGTATTCAATTTTCTGTTAAGGGATATACTGGCAATTTGCGAGGACATTTATAAAGAAGATTGGCGTTATAAACCACACAAAAGCGCATGAGCGACAACATCGGAGTTGAAGCAGTCGCCATAACCGAAATCGGTTGGAGACAGATACAAACAAAATATGCAAAAAATGACATGAAATTTAAAAATACTGAGTATGCAAGATTCACTTTTGGGTTATATGTAGTATCAATAAGTTTCAGTAAAAACCTTTGTTTTGGATATTCCTATTACTTACATAAAATTCATATCAAATCAACTTGCATATTTCACTGATAAAAAGCTACATTTAACTAACCAGAAAAGTATCGTGCTCAATGGCACGACAGCTAGCGCGTTCTGTTGTCCCGTACTATGGATGCTTCTAAAGATGGTAGTCGTTAAAACCAACCAATCCGTATTTGGCCCGTTTATTGGGTAGTATGTGGGGGGCCTGTGCTCTGCAGAGGGTTGTTAAAGGATTTTTAATAAGGCAATATTGTAATAGACATTTAGTTCAGGCAGGTAGTCTACGTAGGTACTTAATTCTCCCACCATAACAGTGCGTGTATGAAAGAAAGCTGTGTTCATGGCTGAAGAGTGATACAGAAAATGAGGACAACGTGAAGCTTAACTTCACGGTGTTCAACCGTGAAGTAAAGCCACACAAAGTAACAGTCATCCCGCTTTGGGGTTACTGGTGTACTCAATTTTAACAGAATCCATTTACCATCAGGTAAGCAAATAACATTGCAGAAACTGCATGACTTGAACCTAATCCTCAATAGTAGAGTTGGTCGCCATAATCCTCAAACTTGGCAGGCAGGTATCAGACAGCAGTACCTAAAATGGTAGGGTTTTATGAGAGATTCAACACTGCTATCCGTTCACTTCCAAAGTCCGTTTATGACACCCGCGGGAGTAGAAGAGGGTAATGGAATT
This sequence comes from Leucinodes orbonalis, assembly GCA_019425675.1. Lineage (NCBI taxonomy): Eukaryota > Metazoa > Arthropoda > Insecta > Lepidoptera > Crambidae > Leucinodes > Leucinodes orbonalis. Next base: position 43,669 of record PQWD01005667.1, read on the forward strand.
CTGGTCATGGGATATTTTCATAGTGAATTAATAAATAAAGAAACATTTATTGACCGTACATTATAAATAATAAATAAAGAAAATATAAGTACAATAAAATTCAATTTATAATAACACGAAAAAGATAATAGAAAAATACGCGAAAAATGGTCTCAAAATCGTAAATATTGCCAAAAGGACCCGCTTTAACATAATTATTCTGTTTATGTTATTTTTGCAGAACCTTTCCAATTCACCTCACAGATTTTATTACATTTAATAAGAAACGAGAAGCATGTTGATAAATGTATAAATATTGTATTTACATTACAATAATACGTATTGGGAAAATATTGAATGTAAAAAAGAAGTTGACTGGCACGTGCTACGCTGTATGTTTCAAACAAACTGCCATTCTAACAAGATATTTTGCAACCAGAATATGAACAATCGATGCTATTCCAGACCGGCCTCGCGTTGACGCAAACTTAGAAGAGGAATTGTCGCATTGAGGCCGCGTTGAATGGACGGAAATAAAATGGCAGATAGCGCCCGGGACGGCTCGCATTGCTACATTATATACTACTATATTAACTTACCTACAATATCTCAAGTGAACTCATTGAATAAGTTAGAAGCATTAATTTTACCGTCATTGTTTATCTTATATTATTATCTAAGTATTCATAAGATCAAGTTTATATTAAAGACATCAGAATTTCGGCATAGGCTGTGTCTAGATTTGATATTATCTTTTATTAATTTGACTGTTGATGTTTTAATGATAGACTTCTAAATGGGTTCAAGGTTGCATAATATGCTGTACGACTGTCAAGATTTGAAATGAGGATATTCTAAGGAAAAGTGAAGTGATTAGCAAGTTGAAGTAGTTGTGAGCTTGTCGCGTTCCCATATCCATATCGGAGCAGACGAGTTTTGGTAGAAAGGAAAGGATACGATGGGTTGGGATGTCTGGCGGAGAAATGGGGGCGACTTATGTTAGCAGGAGCTTGCATTAGGTAAAAGTATAAGAGAGAGTACCCACGCGGACAACTAGTTGAGGAGACGTAAAAAAAACAGAGTCGTCTAGGCAGGTACCATCGCAGTGCCAAATATCGTTCCGCGAAATAGAAGTGTTTTGCACTTGTGTGTTTCGTTATGAGGACACTGTAGCTAGTAAAATTACAGGGTAGAAGAGACCTAACATCTGTTGTCTCGAGTGTCGGTCGCAGTGCGGCTTTGATTGAGAATAATAACTGTTTATCAAAAGTTGTCAGTTTATCCGACGCTCCTACGATGAAGAAAAACATCGTGAGGAAACCTGTGAACGCTTGCGAAGAAATTCAAAGATTGTCAGTTTACATTCAGTTTTTGAACAGCCTGTATAGAAACTGGACTTATGAATGTCCTCTTAACCCAAATGGCTGAATAAAAATATGCTGACTTATTTTAGATGCAGACGTTGTGGATCAATAGTGGGTATTAATAAGCTGGGAGTGAGCCTATTTCTGGTTATCCCCTCGCAGTGTAGCGTGATAACCCGCTTACGTGGGCATCTTTTTATGTGGGCAGGTTATGTTTTTATATACAATATTATATTATAGTAAATAATGAAACAGCAGTGTTATCTAGATTATAATAAACCGTACTTGTGTGGGCAGACGGAAATAAACTAAATTTGTAAATATCTTAATTTTTTGTCTATGTAACAATTGTTATATATACGTAGTACAGCTTAGGGTAGGTCGTAGGTAGGGTAGGTTTTAAGCTGGTCGATGATGATGATATTGATGATTAATGAGCATCTATGATGACTTTATTTGGTGTTAATAAATATTATTAAATAAATATTCTAGACATTCTTACACTCCACCCAGAGGACTGTATTATGGTACATTTTGTCCTCATGTGGATCGAATTCGGACCTTGGTGTAGTAGAAACATTTCTTAACCTTGTCTATATCTTATACCTATTTAAGAAGAATTCTGTCTAGAAAGTTAATTTCCTTTTTGAATGATTAACAAGGAGTAAATTTATTGTACAAATAACTCCACCACTTTCAACAACTTAAATCTGGATACAAGTCATTTATCTTCGGGCTCTCGTCTGATGCAGAGTAAACATTAGAACAGATTGATCTAACGAGCTGCTCCATGAAGCATTATTGACGTGACTATCCGCACTCATTAACGGGTAATTCCTTCAATCAATGATGCTAAATTATTATTTAGCGATTGGCAGGGCACAAAAACCAAAGAACCAATGGTCGTTAGGGACGATGAGTTTTCGTATGGAGATTACGCATCAGCAAGCGCAGCCAATGACGGTAACGCATGATAGACAGAAGACTAATAGGGAGATTTTGTTTAAAATACACATCTTGTGTAAGACATGATGATCAATTAAACTAAGATAAGATGCAATATTAAAATTGTAAGGTTTCAGGTACCTGCACCAAAGGCAGTACAAAATGAAACTGATCTTATCACGTCGAAAATATTTAAAATTTATTTTTTATATCCGTGTCAGTCATAGGAGTCTTAATACATGTGCTAGCAAATACAATCTCCTTTTTGTTTGCACTAAAAGTATAAGCCCTTAAACAATGGATTTTCTATTGTTTTTCCCGCGATATTTTATTTTTCATACGACCGGTAGTTATTTAATCAAGTTATTTTAACGGAAAGAAACTCATATATAAAATGTTAGAAATATAATGACTACCACTAATACTATTTTTATAAAATTATGTTTCCTTAACATTGAAGAATTGTTCGATCTTATACCTGCTGCTGCATTCCATCATCGGACTACCCGTCATAAGATGAAATTTCATCCTCATCGTCTTGATTGTTGGCGTTCCACAACCGTTCGATTTATGCGGAACTTTCTTCCACGCATACAGCTTTTATGGAACGACCTCCCAGCAGTGGTATTCCCCGGAAAATATGACATTGGAATCTTCAAGAAAAGAGCGTATTCCTTCCTAAAAGGCAAGCAACGCAACAGTGACACTTCTGGTGTCTCCGTTGTTTATGGGCGGAGATAATCACTTTTCATCAGGTGACTCTCTAGATCGTTTGCTCCCTATGACATAAAAAAAAACATAATAGCTCGTCGCATTTTCTCGTGTTTTTTCTCACATTTATTATTGTCATTTAAAAAAAAATTAACCCTTTCAACGCCATGAATCCAACACAATAGAAAATTTATTGTTGACGCTTTTAGGTGTCATTAGCGTTGACAAGGTAATAACTATAGTTATACTTTGTTGCTGCTATTGAACATACGAATAATAATGTTCGTAATTTTAATACTCCCAATGACAATTTTCGTAAGTGCCTTCTTCCTTTTGACTGCCCGAACCTGATGTTGTATTCATGTAATCTGTTCACTTTTATTGCTTTGGCACTTTGTTTTAAGCCCTTGTAATGGTTTTCAATTCGATTGCTTGTGTTGACATCAATAAAGGCGTGTACAGACTGAGGTAATCTATTTACGTATCATCCCCTGCCTTGTGGCATGGCTAACCCGTTTTCACGCCTTTTGAATAAAGTGTAGAACTTGAGAGCTTCGTCGATTCACTCAGCGTGATATGTACCTAAGCATTTGACTCGCTAATATAGTTTGCTGTCTCTCAAGGGCAACATATAATTATACACTAATAATATGGATACGTTCATTTTTGCATTTGGCATACTATAGCTGATATGTTATTATGATATAAGTTGATTTTTTTTTTTTTTATAATGAATAAAATTATAATTTCAACAATAACATCATATAAATAAATCAATATCCACAGCTCAACGTTTTATTACTTATAATATACATACGCATTTAATTAAAGCGAGAATTGACGATGTTGACTCAATACATTTCCCCGCGGTCACTTCTCTTAAAATGAAAGTCCATAATAACAAAGAAAATCATAATAAAGTTAAAATGGCTTTGTAATATCACGCAGATAATTCTAACTTTTATTACGGCCTCCCTGCAGCTCCCTGTTTATGTCCCTTGCCGTTTATAACCGGGACGAGATATTTTTAAGGACCTTTTGCTAAAGGCTATAAAAATAACATTTGAATATAAAGAATAGATCTCTCTTTATAAGTAAGATTGTGTAGGTACTTAAAAGCCTCCTACTTATTTCAACATAAGCATGTATCGGGTGATCTTCGAAGGCTCCTTGGTTTGTTCACGAACACACGAGTGATATAATGATATAGTTAACTAAGAAATACCCCCAAAGGAAATACCAGCTGCATCTTTGAATAAATAATATATCTTAATTTGTTCTCTCACGCAGTTGAATTGTACAAGATTAAGCTTAATCTATTACAAAAATTTGAACTATGTGAGAGACTGGTATCTGCACTAGGAGACCTGTATGACAGATTACCTGCCTCTCCTACACCGGACCAGTGATAATTTGAATAAGCTTACCATTATAAGTGTGAATTTAAGTGTGTGCGTGTGTCAATGAATCAGGTTACACACAACAAAACTATTAAAATCATCGATTCTAATAACATGAGCTATTAGCTGAATAACAAATAGATGTTATGCTAAAATTAACAAATGCAAGCATAAATACTAGTTGTTATATAACTTTTATGCCAAGATATTCATTTTCTTATCGAGTAGGTAATGAGTTTGATGAACAATAAGGTCAACCCTAGTGTCAGAATTTCCAACCCTCCTTACGGTCTCTGACGTGTTTTAAAAATAGCTTGTGCCCGCCATATTTCCAGCCGGGGCCGCCGGCTTAGCGCACATTCCGAGGCACGGGGCATCAAATCTCTTTCCAGAAAATAATTTCAGCCTGCACACTAAGCAAACTGGAAAAAATCACACTAAGTAGGACTTGAACAAACAGTGATCTAAATCCCTCAGACTACTAGGTTATGAAGGCATTTACTATGTAAGTTTACTAGTCTATAAGTTATTAATAATGCTATGATCGTACGTACTTCGGGATCGCTTCCATAAGAACGCATGTCACGGTGAAGGGAAACATCGTGAGGAAACCAGCGTACGCCTGCTGAGAGAATCAAAGGTTGTTGTTGTCAATCAAGTCGACCGATCAGCACTGGGCCCGCGTGAACGACTAAGGCCTATTCACCCTTTACGGAATTCGTGCCCCTCGGTGGAGACATTATAATGAACTGATGAAGAACGCATGTGCTTTTGCTTTATAGGCATTGTTGATGTTACCTCGCATAAACAGGCAATGGTATTTACCAAATCCAGCAGTGGAGGAACGCGCGTCAATTCAGATTGTCATGACGCGTACGCCATTTGTGACGCAATGTATTCGCAGCGTGGTCCCGCCGCGTGATACACCCTGCGTGATATTCCATTTCACTTAATATCGCGTACTTCGGACGTTATTTTCGATGTACGCGCAATGTGATGTCACTTATTTATCTGTAAGTAATAGATTCCCGCTTGATTGTCAATTAATTTTGCATCTTTCAAAACACGAATAACGCAAAAATGAAATACCATCTCTACTAGATACTTCAACGACTATATTATATTGAAATGGAATACTTTACCAGATATTTCAATATTACATACTTGACTTACTTATTTAGTTATACTTAGTTTGTTAAAGATGTGAGATAAGTAAGTATAGCCGAATTTATGAAATAACGTTATAATAAAAGTAGAAATACGATTGGAATTCTGACGAAAATATATTTTTGTACATGAACTTTTAATGATCTTGTTGTTTATTACAAGATTTTAACATAAATTACAATGAAATCACAAATTTAATTGGATAATGTCAACTGATCGCTCAATTTGTTATTTCGTCGAAAACAACGCATTACTCAGGCTTTATCAACTGAATAACAAATAACATCGATTAACTTGAATCGGTACTCTAAGCGAGTTTAAATCGGTTTAATACCAATTATCGATCAGTTATTACGATAAAAGGCGGTTCAGTGAACAATGGTAGGCACGTAATACCTAGTCGAAGTTCATTTGCAGTAGATCCATATAAGCCGCTTTGAGCTGAGATTAGTTCGGTCAAAGAGCTAGAGGTGTGTTGAATTAACTGCTAACACTCCTATCTTACGTGGTGCATGTATTTCTTATTAGAAACACACATTCCGATTTCTTTTTTGATTGATTACTAAGTACTAATGAGTAACGATTAATGCAAGACCTGGCGTTCCTCATTAAACTTAATCATTCGTTTCAATGCGTGCAAACACGTCACCATAAGAGCGTCAGATAAACGTACTTGTGACCACCATGACCACCACGTACGTGTAAACTACGTACGCGGTGGGATTTGAACCTGCACTCTTCAGGTCGGAAGGCAACCGTCGCCACCAATGATCCACCTCTTACGACAACGAAGGTAGCTTAACCCAATACCGATCCAAATAATAACAGCCAGCTGTTTCATGTACCTGCAGAAGAATTTAACATAGTATTTTACCATAAGCACATAATGTTCCACTTATAGTTGCTTGTTGCAGTTAACACCACTCGATACATCAACAAGCCTTTATCAATGATGTAAAAAAGTATGGTTTCGTGATATGCTCACAAAACAATCGAAAAAAGTGTTCCGAATACAGCGACAGGACACATACACATATTTCGAATTTCGAACACATTTACCTAAACAAAAGAGTACAAACTGTACTCTCTTCGGCGGTTCGTTTTTGAGGCACGGATGGCGTATCTATCTTTATATATACAGAATACCATTGGCCTTTATATTACCTTATTTTGACAAGAGGCGATCGTATCTTCACTATCAGCCTACATAACGTTCCCGAATGTTGATTAATTATCTTCCGTCTCAGGTGCAGGGCGGTGAAAAAAGGCGCGCGGGAAGGAGATGGTTGCGCCGGGCAGCTGATAGCATGCGGGCGGCGGTGCGCCGGCCCGCCCCGACCTAGCCGATCGCATCACGAGAGCCACATTCACGGGTAAGTTATCATAAATGAAGATTTTTTTATAAATAAATAAATTTCTTTATTTCTCACCATTCAAGAAAAGATACAATAAATTTTTATTATTGGAGAAAATGGCTTGCTGGCCTGAACTAGGTTCCTATATCTTATGTTACAAAGTGTACAGGACTGTCAGGACGCTTACCTGATGGTAAGTGATACGCCTAGCTATGACAATGCAAATGAAGGAGACCAACAACTGATAAACAGTTTTTATTCTCCATCAATGCGCCCGTCACCCTAGACAACAGATGTTAGGTCTCTTATACCTAGAGTTGTCAGGTGTCCCGATTTGCGCGGGACATCCCGATTTTCAGGGATCTGAAAATGAGGCCCAATTGCTAAATGTCCCGATAAATTAAAGAAGATAAAAAGGTTTTTCATTAAAACAATATATTTACGCTACGTAACTTCATCACTGTAAAATTCAAAATGGCACGTCATCAGCGTCACATCACATTTTTTATTATTACCCGATCTGCAACCATACTCGTACATCTCGGCCTCGTGTACTTTAAAACAAATTGGACTGGCAACACTACTTATACCCCGTAATTTCACTACATATAAGGCTTTTAGGCTTCGTATGGTTGATCTTAACTCATTAAATAGAAAGAATGAAAGAAAAATAATTTGACCACAAATAAACGTAATTAAAATAAATGTAATCGCACACTTTGTCTGCCTGTCTCAGTATGTTTTTTTTCCTGTTTAGGACTGCTGGAAGAAATTCCATTCGGAATAAGCAGTACCTTTGTACTTTTTTTTCTCACTATATATTGTTCTGACTATTTTGTATGTGTGCATAAACAATAAATAAATAAACAAAAACACTCATTGACAGAATAAACGATACCATAAAATAAGAAAAATAAAAAGGTACACTGATTAAAACAAATTAAAATATTAAAATAAAATCTGGCCAAATCGACATTCGAGGTTCCACCCCCGCCAAGAAGTGATTTCGTCTCAATTCCTGTAGGTTCGCTCAGTCCTTATTCGTGTCACCGCGTGAGCTGGGTCGCTTTTCTCCCAAACCTACCTAGGTTACCAAGTCTCCCCGCAACCCTCTAAGTTGACGTTCGAGTCCCGCTCTTGGATGCTCTTAGGTAGCGTTCAAGTTATACATATCGCAATTTGGAAGTTCTCTGGTAAAAAATACAGTGTCGTTCGATGACGAGAGGGGATATGCATCTAACTTTTGTATTGTAATCTTTCTTCGCGAGGATTTTTAAATCTTTAATTTAAACCGGTGAAAGGGCAGTTTGGCACGATTGTCACTTAAGTCAAATTTTGTGGTGTTTTATGCTGATATTCTAGACTGGCTATGCAATTGAAAGTCATCGGGTTGGCTCCCGCTAATGGTAATATAATATATATACTAATTTATCTACATAGTATTCATATCATACGAATATCTTAGTATCTAAAATCGCTGTGTTCCTTATAGCCTAATGTCATTCTTATAATAGGTCTTAACTTTTAACTGCCTGGATGCCAGACACATAAGATAATCAATTGTGTCTGCTGGATATATCTGTCAGCGGCGGTTAAAGGCTTAAAAGATTTCCTTCCTTTTGTTAGGCAGCCGATGGTCGTGTGGTCATGGTCATGGTCTGTTTATATAAGTAAAATTATACAGATATGTAATTGTTTTAAGTTTTTATATACGCTTGAAACTACTTCTGAAATTCGTCGTTAGAAAGCCGTATAAAATTACTTTTTTTATTTACAAGTTATAGACCAGTATAATTATATGTTCATTTTTTTTCAGAATAAAATTCAACTAAAATAGCTGGAAACCGATCCATGTAATTATTCCTATATTAATAACAAACAGTTCATAACTAGACACGACCACTTAGTTAGGTACTTTGATATCAAATTTAACATGACATGACAAGCGAAACATCATCGAGTAGCCGAGAGGGGGCTACGGTTGAGTGATGGCTGGCCTGAGCTGCCTGATATTACTCGACATAACACTATGCCACGGCTAGTTCAATTGTGTTTGCGAATTATCTGTTGACAGAAGCATATGGTATCTACACAATACCTCCATATGTATATCATGGCAGTGTATCTACTATTAATGGACTGGCTTGGGGTTAAACTTCAGACGTTGAGTGATAGGACTACTTGATCGTACTGGACACTTGATTTATTTGTGTCTGTAGTATGTTTAGAAACCAATTAATAGCTGCAAACAAATAGTGTTGTTTGTACAGTTTAAACACAATTTGAGTACCTCTTCTATATAACTTGCACAACGGTTTGTTAGAATAAACAGTTTTAATAGTTTTATTGAATAAGTTGTCATCTATAAAGTTTGAAGTACGGTATATTATTCAATGCTTTTGCAATTTGCAATTTTGTATACGCGATAATATTAAAATCATACTATTGTTATGAAGTTAATTTAGCGTGACAAGTAATATAAGTTCTTTTTTACAATTTAAATAGTAGGAAGCGGCACAATCAATAAATATCCATTGAAATTCCCACAGCGCCATCTAGCCCCAAGTAAAGCGTGGAGGCCTGTAGTATGGATACCAAACAATGGATAACATACTTATATATTTTTTGCAAATATACATATTATACATAGAAAACACCCAGACCATTACAAACAGATATGTTGCATGCACACAAATTTTGTACTGCCTGGGGATGGAAATACAACTGACGAAAAGTTGCTGGTGGAGGCGCCAAGGAATGGGGAGACCTAAGTCCAACAGTAGACTGAGATAGGTTGAAGAGATGTAGTAGGTATTATAGATGCCCGAGTTCCACGATACAATTTTAAGAAACTTTGAGTTTATTAACCATATTTGTTATGCAAGGGCCTTTCTGATGATTTTTAACATTGATGAACTTCGAACCATTACTAGTCGCTCTAGTTGGAGGGTCTACATTGTTCCCTGTTCGGAGAAATGTACAACGACCTGGCAAGGTTGGCTTGGTTGAGAACCTAATATATATTGTAGGACTCCTTACAATTCATTGGTAGGATTCTACAGTATGATAACAGTTCGTGGCATTGCACTGTATATTAAAGGCGCCAGTTAGTCTCGCTTCAGACAATAATATGTACTTGTATCATCATCATCAGCTCATTATCCGTCCCACCGAAGGGCACGAGCCTACTCGTACAGGGTGTATTGGTTTTAGTCATCCACGCGGGCACAGTGCAGAATGGCCGACTTCACGCACAACCTTTGAATTTCTTCGTAGGCGTGCTCAGGTTCCCTCACGATGTTTTCCTCACCGTAAGACCGTCTGATTAACGTACATATAATTTCGTAAATACATTGGCATGTGGCGGGATTTTAACCTGCACTCTCCAGATCGGAAGGCAATAGTCCACAATGAGTCACCGACGCCAATGTACTTGTAAGTTCAAACGCTTATAGTAATAACAGTTTGCGCCCGCAGGGAGGATTAGACGCGAAGTAAGTGTGTTACACTAGTTTGCATATATTTTATACTGTGCAAACAAGCAAAGCTCTTACGTGGATGTTCATAATAAATACACTTGCATTAGGTCGTGTATGTTTTGTAAGTAAATGAATATCCGCCGACATTCACACAGCGTAATCTATTCTCAATTTATGCAAGAAGTTTGTACTATGGTGTAGGTACTAAATAACTGAAAAGCACTTTTTTTAATACATACATATTATCATATAACAGACATTCCAGCACACAAATGTTTGTACTGTTTGGGGATCAAACCCTGAACCCTGGTGTGTGAGCAACTTTGACCTGATTGCATTGTCAGTCATTAGGTACCAGAGTAATAATAATCATCTTTATTTCTCTCACAAACAATAGTACATAACACAGTTTCAGGATACATACAAAAATAACTCTAGTAGCGGTAAAATAAATTAAGGTACCACTTATGTCTTTGAATATTATCAAAGTGATGGACTTAAAAAGTACCTGACACTTTTACGGTAGGAAAACGTTGTGAGGAAACCTGCGCATGCTTATGAAGAGATTCAAAGGTTGTGTGTGAAATCGGCCAATCCGGACTGGGCCCGCGTGGACGACTAAGGCCTATACACCCTATATAGGCTCGTGCTCTTCGCTCGGGAAAGTATAATGAGCTGTGATTAAAAATAACTTATAGTAATTATTCTCAATTACATACAATGCCAAGCTCGTCTTCTGAGACTTCAGATATTAGGTCACCTATATACAGTTATGTTACTAGCTTCAGTGGCTTCTTCGCGAAAACATAATAATAGATTTTTTATACTAGTTCACGGCTCGACATTAAGATGTTATATTTAGAAAATTAGATACTGAGTCGCCTAGGTAGGTACCACTGCAGTGCCAGATATCGTCCTGTCAGATATCGTGCTTTTCATTTTTGTGTTTCAGGATGAGGGCACTGTAGCTAGTGAAATTACTAGGTATAAGAGACCTAACATCTGTTGTCTCGGGTGATAGGCGCAGTACGGCATTAATGGAGGATAATAACTGTTTATCAGTTTTTGATCTCTTTCAATGCCGCTCTGTTATGGTCAGGCGTATCACTTATGGAGGTGAGCGTCCTGTTCACTTTTTAACATCAAAAAAACTATTCTGTTGGGTAAGGCCTGTGCCTTTCAGTGTGATGTTGTAGGCTGATGATAAATTATTTTGTTATAAAGGTAAGGTAAAGTAAGTTTAGTACGAGATGCGATGAATAAAATTAGTAATGCTGTAGGTAATTCCAGAGATTTGGAGATTACCACTTAGTTCAAATAAAACATAAATGTCGTAGTCAAAACCCGAACATTGTTTAACAGACTTATTATTAAATCACTTTAGTTACTGTTGATGATGTATTTATATAGGCCAGAATATTTGAATTCACCAACTAAGTTACAAGGGTCGCCGATATCGAATTATTCACAAAACTTCGGTGCTGTTCAAATTATATCTGCGTTATGAAGGGCTTTATCAAGACCTGTACAATCAGTTATATTCGTACCTAAATCTCGACATCGTTTCAAAAAACTTTAGACCTTCGATCCCGCAAAAGTGTACAAAATTAATTTGATCACAGTCTGGAAACGGAGCATTTTCAGAAGAGATATGAACGAAATTTTTGCAATAAGAAGGACAAAATCTGTATCTTGATATTCATTTTGCGAACGGAAATTGGAACGTTCGTTTTATCGCCCCAATTTAGGTCTTCATTGTTGGATTTTTAACAGAGGTTTCCGTATTTCAAATTGTGTCAATTAATCATTCAGAAAGGACGCAGTGTTTCTTGTATATTTTAGTTATCCACTAGTACCGCCATTACGGAACTACTTCTGAGTTAAGGCCTTCCTAATACTTTTCATTATCTTCCATGTAATAATGGTGGACGAGAGATGTATTGCAGTAATTTTTTATTTTTTTATATTTAAAACTTTGAGACCAATCGCGTTGGTTACACAATAAATATGACATTAAAAAATAAAAAAATGAAAGAAAAACAAGCATCTACGTTAGTTTATTATTTATCTAAGATCAACACATACCTTCCTGACTCGCTTTCCAATTCGTTACCCGTTACGTGAACTCGCGCGTTGATAACAGTAAGTTTACCAACACATGTCCTGTCGCTCGAAGTGAGCGTGACCTCAACAAAACCCATGGGAAATTTTGGTCGTCGAGTTGAACAGTTGTGCTCCAGGGAGATGTGTATTATGTGAACTGTTGAACACTCTCCTTTGCACGTCGTTGAGTAAAAACGTAACACGTCTGCTCTGGGGAAATTCCTGTCGATAATTCTTATTCGTATGCCCGTCTCGTTAAAACTTATTTGTCGTTTGTTACAATGTAATAATGGCTCCGCTCGGCGATCAACAATTAGGAGCCGGCGGCTGCTCACGGAATTAATGTATGGCTACGTGTTTTGGGTATCGATGTCGATGGATTCAGATATGTTTTTCTAATGTGGAGGGATCTAAACTTTGTTTTAATGAATGGAAGAATAAGGTGGCGTGAAGTGTATGACTTACTAGTTAATGCTCGGCGAGTCTGGATAGTGCGAGAACGGAATATCTGGCGACAAAATATGAATGTACATTTGTCCAATATATCACGCATAGCATTTTCTAACAAATATTTACTTGACACATCATCAGTATAATAATATGAACAACTTACCCTAAGTTTGCCACAGTAATCCATCACTCGCAGTGTATATATGCCCTAGGTACTGAAGGAAAAAAAACATAAAAATATTCTGAACATGCAATGAATCTTGCTTTAGGCGTGATAATTCAGGGCGTGTTTCGGTTGAGTTTCCGCGTTAAGCCTCGGCCGATCTGTGACGCTTATTAATTTTTCTAATGAAACGGTCCACTCGCTAATTAGGCACGGACTTGGGAAACTGCTTCCCTAAAAGTTGGGAGCGCTCCCGTGACGATCAACCAGCAGCTGTGTAAAGCACAACTTGAAGAGAGAACCATAATACAAAAAGTTAGTACCCGACTCTAGGGAGCCGGTAAAAATTTTGTTGAATAACATTTAATTTGGCAAAGTCCCCGTTTATTAACAATACGTTTTGTGATTTCACCGGACCGACTTTGGAGTTTTCTGGATTTCGTCTCAATTTTACTTGAGTAGGTAAAAATATACCTTAAGCATAAGGAAGTCCAGCGACCACTATACAAAATGAAGGTGCAACCGTAAGAAAAGTGACAACAATTAAATAATAGAGTAAATTAATACCACGACACAGGTATGTACTACACACTTGTGTAGTGTTCTATCCTGCATCATTGTAATCTACTAGATTTCAATAAAGATAGGATGGATTCAAAATTGATTTGTATTTAGGTTATCTAAGTGTCATCAATTTAAAATTTAATGATTTTATTAAATACTCATGAACGGGTAAGCTAAAGACCAGAATCTACATTTTTTTTTCAAACATGGTTTGTTAACTAACTTTAATCAATATAAATCAATGTAAAAAGAGCGTCGGTGGCTCAATGGTGTGGACTGTCGCCCTGCTACCGGGAGGGCTGAGGTTCAAATCCTGCCACGTACCAATGTGTTTTCGAATTTTCGAAAAATATTTGTACGGTGGAGGAAAACATCGTGAGGTAACCTGCGCATGCCTGCGAAGAGATTCAAAGGTTGTGCGTGAAGTCGTCCAACCCGCACTGGGACCGCGTGGACGACTAAGGCCTAACACCCTACACGGGTAGGCTCGTGCCCCTCGGTGGGGACATTTATTGAGCTGATGATAAATCAATATAAATCCAGGTTTCCGTTACAAAACTTTTGTAACTTTTTGCCAATAAGCTTAATTATCATATAAGTTTACTTACATAAATACCTGTATTAATTAGATGTCTGCCAACCAAGATTTTCCATGGATAAATATTAAACTAAAAATACTCAAAGAAAATGAGTGGTTTGTTGGCAGTTTACTTAAAATTGTTATTTATTTTTTATATTAATTTATGATTATCATATAAAAAATTGTAACAATATTGATATATATCAAATCCCGTACAAAAAAACCATTAAGGTTTGTAGTGAGGGGATTTTCAAATGAAAATTAAACTAAAATAACATTAGTTTAAATTGATACTAGGTTAACTATCAAATTTAAGGGGAAAAATGTGTAAATCATTGTTATAGAGTGGCTGGAGTTGTTTGTACATTTTCGGATTTCGTCCTTGAGACCCAAGCGTGAGAAACGGGTAAGAAAGAGTCAATGTCGACGGACATGTTATTATAATGTAATGTAATGCCAACATAATGCTGTATAAACAATACTCCTGTTGAACAAACATGAAACGTTCTGGAAAATGGTCATACTTTGTATCATCGACAACCCATTGCGAGAGGTATCGGAGTTTGATCAGTATGATGAATATGATAATACTATGGTTTTACAGAAAATTGATAAGAAACAACGCTACCAATGTCTTCCGCTTAGTGAGTACGATTACCGAAGGCAAACAATTATCCTACTACACCAATTTCCTTTTGCTTCGTCTTATATATGACGACCCATTTGGTGTTGCGGTTGAGAGGTCGGCTGCAACACCAAGGGTTCCGGGTTCGATCCCCGGGCAGTACAAATATTTGTGTGCATGAACATGTCTGTTTGTAATGGTCTGGGTGTTTTCTATGTTTAATATGTATGTATTTACAAAAAAAAAATGTATATAAGTATATTTATCCGTTGTTTAGTACCCATAATACAGGCTTCACGCTTAACTTGGGTCTAGATGGCGCTGTTTGAATGTCAGTGGATATTTATTTATTTATATTTTATAAAGGTTCAAGGATTGTATTATCCAAGGGTGGCGGTATCACTTCATAAAACCATATCGTAGATCAGCCAATCGTTACCGACTAGACTAAAAAATGAAGCGGTCCATTCTTCGGTACCACTACACCAGTGGTTTCAGGCAATAGCTGACATTTTCTGACGGGATTGTCTGCTTCATTGCTGCCATTTTTTTCTTAATATTAAATAACTTTAAGTTAACAATAGGCACGTAACATTTAAATTTATTTACAATAATGTTAGCGAACAGCATTTAAGGTGTTGCGATAGAGGGCTCTGTCGGACGGCACCTTTGTTTTCTAGCTAAATTTTAATGTCTCGCCCGACCACGCGGATATAATTAAAGCTGTGTTGTTCCAGTGTTTGTAAAGGATTTGAGATAATGCAAAAGTAAATATTTTTAACCCCTTCCAGTCTTTGCACACAGCATGTTAAACGTTTAACTTGGGCAAGTTGTTTATGTACATATAAGGGCTGGTTGCGGCATATATTAGGTAGGTAGAAACCACCGCAGTGCCAGATATCGTCCCGTAAATAAGGAAGGGTTTTGCACGTCCATATTTTTGGGATGAGGGCACTGTATCTAGTAAAGTTACCGGGTATGAACGACCTAACCTCTGTCGTCGAGAGTGACTGGCTTTTTAGTCAGTGTTGACGGAAAATAATGACTACCCGTGATCGTTGATTTCCTTCAACACTGTATCTGTCGTGGTCGAGCGTTTCATTTACCACTAGGTGAGCGTAGGTACAGACCGTCCCGTATATACATACACATTATACATAGAAATACAAATAGTATAAAATTAGCAATCAAAAATAATACTAGTAAACTCGTTCAACAATTTCACCGTTGTTTGTAACCGACCTGGCAATAGTGCACAAGTGACTTTCACTATTTTGTGTTCAGTTCCCCACGGGATTCAAATAAAAAGTCTCGACCAAGCAGCAATCTATATTCCAGTTTAGACCACAGGGGCACTTAGCAATCAATAAATAAGTTACGAATATTTTTCCAAGTATTCCTATACAACAGCATATAAGTTTAGACTTTATATGCTTCTGTGATTGTGTTATAAATTTTTGTTACTGAATCATTTTCAAGCTAACTTGAAGCTTACAACCGGCTTAAATTAGCTTAGGGCTATATTATGTGTATATATCAACGTTGGTATTAGGTATAATGTTTGAAATAGTGTAGCAACTCTAGAATGCGCTGCATAGCATAGATTATAGTCGTTTATAATAAATTGGTATAGGTATGATTTGTATAAAAGGTATAAGAGCCTTGTCTGCCTTTATATTCAACTTATTTATTTATAACTTATTATAATAAATCATTTATTTTATTGCACTTCGTCAAATTCTGTTTTTTCATCCTCTATAGGCAGACATTTGACCGCCATTTCACCTGATGGTAAGTGATGATGCAGCCGAGGATGGATCATGCCTGCCTAGAGACAGCCTATTCACTCATGCCTTGAAGACGGCAAGGTTGTAATGAATCTGTCATAAAGAATCAATATTATAGCTTAAACGCTAACTAACAAAAATATAAAACGAGTATATCTTAGTCTTACAGGTATTATGATAAACCTTAAAGAGAAACAATACCTGTAAAAATGATCTTGTAATGAAAAGTATTTTGTGTCATTTCGGAAACCATTTCTTTTGCACTGTTATATTTTTCCTCTTATGCGTTTATTCTGTGCAAAATAGGGGACAACAATGTCCAGATGTGGATTGCGAAAGGTTGAAGAGAAGCGTTTATTCAAAATTATTAAGTTTTCATATTCATCTCTTGTTAGTCGTGATTAATAAAGAATTTTATATGAACTTAAAGCCTACCATCAAAGCTTGAACGGCTTAAATATAAATGAGGAAGCAAAAAGGGTTAGTAATATTTAAGACGTTAAAGAGTAGATATAAAAATATAACGGCATTTTTAGCACCGGATGAGATTTGGTTTTAAATTTTAAATAATGCTTTGCCTAGAAAAATAAAGTCGAAACATTTCTTTAAAGTTTGACAATGCCTTATATTTTTTTTTGATATAATCTTTTTTTCTTACATATTGTTATGAGACTTAAATGTTGTTTTATGACTTACATCTATCTCATGTGAGGAGATTAACTCACGACCACCAGATCACGTGCTATCTATGTAGGCAGCTATTATTTGTTTTTCAAATATTGTGATACTCTAATCTAGAGGAAGCACGTATTTTGCGTAAAACAAGAATGGTTATGTGCCAAAAACAAATAGTCCGAGAGCCGGCCGTATAAAAGTTCCGTCGATCAGACATATGAATTTATTTTTTTAATATATTCTGAGAAACCATAGAAAGGTACATATCATTGTAGTCGACTCTCGGTCGTGAATGAATTGAGCTTTTCGACCTTTGAAAACTCAATTCTACTTATCGAATACTATCTTTTCCCGTATTTTTTTTTATTTATGTATCGTATGAGTTATAATAGTAATGTCTGGAATTACAACCGGAAGTTCATAATTTCGCATGCGGGCAGAATCAGGCATTTTCAGGGATTATGACCTTAAGTTCTACGTTTTCTCAGACAATATTAAAATAATTATTCATGTTTCTGATCCATAGGACTTTTATACGGCCGGCTCTCCGACTAAAAAGAAGAACCGCCATTTTGTTAAAATTTTTTCGAAGGAATATAAAATGAGCAGTCCCTTGCCGGCATTTAACCCGAAGACGTTTTCCTTATAAGCTTGTTGCAGAAATATTGTAAAAGTAAATGAGTTATGACTGTTTTTAATAAAATTACTTAGCGTACTCAACAAAACCCCTCCTAACAGGTAATCTCATGGTACATGTTAAATATGCTGAACAAGGATAAGTAGAGAAATAAATTTAGTGGTAAATCAATGTTTTTGCAACTTCTGTGCTTTGATACGATAATTTCTGTCATGTCTTTCAATAACAACTGAGACACCCATTTAGCGTTCATACCACAGTACGAAATAATAATCAGGATGTTGACTGGGTTCAAAAATAAATTGGAAACATTATCAGCGCATTAAACGTCTCCACCGAGGGGCACGAGCCTACACGTAAAGGGTGTATAGGCCTTAGTCGTTCACCCGGGCCCTGTGTGGATTGGCCGACTTCACGCACAATCTTTGAACCCTTTCGCAGGCGTGCGCAGGTTTCCTCACTATGTTTTCCCTCATAATGAGAGCGTCGGATAAACGTACATATAATTTCGGAAATTTGAAATCACATCGGCACTTAGCGGGATTTGAACCTGCGCCCTCCCGGTAGGAAGGCAACATTCTACACTATTGAGCCACCGACGCTCTAAAAATCAGAAACGCTCATTACGAAATCTATAAGATCTCAAAACCTTAATCTATAGCATCCTCAAATTCAATCCTTATTTTTTTATACCCAATAAGGTGTTAAAGAGTTATATGAAATCATAATTGATTATATAACGTCGTGATGTCAAAAGACCGAGAGTCCGAGAGTAAAATTAATGAAATAAGTCTTTATGACAGCTCAAAAAATTTAGTTCAGTTGATCACAAAGCAAGTATTACGTTATACAGTTGATCTGTCAGTAAACATCTCTACACTCGAACTTTTAAATAAAAATTAAAAATAGGTTTTATTGCTCAAAATAAAAATCTATTACATGCATGAAGTCTCCCCAGTTAGTAATACAATACTTGTATGATCTGATGACTTGGGAAACCATGACATTACATAATATGTCGAGTATTAATACTACGTCCATGATTAATACTTAAAGAAATGTCTCCTTGACCTATAAGAAATAGGTATACCAGTTCCAAAACCCTTTCTCAATGAACTCTCAAATTAGAACCAACAACCTCCGGGCCGAAAGTTCAACGACAGCATTTACTATCCTATATGTTCTCGTAGATAATCTCATAACAATATTTCACTGTCTGTCTTACCCTTCAGTCTTCAACACTAAACCGTAAGCATCACGGTTTTAGGGGAAATAAGTGGTGTGTTGTAATTCTTCCAGACGATTCAGATATACGAGTAAAACATGCGTCAACAGGTGATAGGGGTCGGTAAAGCGGTTCTTGAATTTGCTACAGGTTTTTATTTATTAACAATATATAAAACAGAATAGAAAAATCGTTCATATTTATCTTTTTTATCGTTCCGTGATAGATTCCCGTATAGAAGGCAAAAACGTTTTTTAGGTGCTTAGTTTAAGGCTTACTGTGTAAATGATTAGTGATATTAATTTAAAGCTTATTTTGATGGATGTATGGTATAAATTACTTAATAATTTAAATAAATGTAAGAAACACAATACATTGTTCAAACACATACCTGTGTTCATAATATTTAGTTTAATAAAAGAAAGGTTTTGCTATTAATTTGTTGAAAGCTTTTTAAATACTGCTTCAAAAGTTTTCTAAAAATAAATACTAAACAGTATTAAAAATAGTAATATTGATTCATGGCAGAATCAAATCAAATCAATATCAGAATGATCTTAGTAAAATATAGATAGCTCATGACAACGTGTTTAAACATCTTATTTTTTCAGGGTAGTTCCTTTATAATAATTAACGACTTCATGTCAAAACTGTCGATACCGTTCTCATAATTTGTTATTGATCGAGACTCTCCGCAGTGCAATACCGATATAACTAATAGGTAATTTCCTGGGTGAGCCGTCTGGAATTTCAAAATGTATATCTGCGTCGGGAGCCGCGTAAAATCAAATACCAGAGCAATAAACTAAAGGATAAATTTTAGTTGAGTCGCTTAAAAATGTATACTAGAACTGGAATTCATTTAAGAAAAAAATATTAATATAAAAATATTGGTACTTAAAAAACATAAAATTCAAGCAATATCAGGAAACAAAATTTTAAAACAATTTTTTTAGAATAATCTCTTTTTTAGTAACTGTGTTACGAGTTTACCGGTTCAGTTGATACAAATTAACTGTTGTAGAGAAGACTCGGTCGTCGGATGATTGTTCCAAAAATATTTCTTATATCAATCCTCCCCCTCTTGCTTTGGTCCCGGCTACCATGCCTAGGATGGTAGTCGTTTGTAATCTACAATCTGCATTGGGCCGTATAGCGGATATAGCATTCTACCATCAGCTGCTACATAGGTATGTGCCCTGACGTGGAACGTTACAGACTGGTTCAACAGTGCTATATGCCACTCTGTCACCAAAGCTTTACGAGTTGGCGTTTAATAATCCTTGACAGTTAAGAAAAAAGTCGTATGTATATTACTATAATTATTTGTAAACTACTTTCAGCTTTGTCCCGCCGTATTACTCGTGATATAAGATATAGTCTCTAGTGTAGATACAAACCATGTACTTGCTTGACTTCGCCGATATTTCTCACCACACAACTAAGCAATTGTTGCGTAGTACGTAGACGTTACAATGTTCCATTTGATGGGTCTATTTGATAAAGTAAATGTATCCAAAACCACATTTAAAGGGAAAAATTCGGCTGGCGCAATTTTTAGAGGTCCCCCAGGGGCGCGCGATAGACCCAGTATCGGCTAGGGCATCATTTGAGAGTAATGGATTGAGCCTTTGTGACGTACAATGGTACATTTTTCGTATCCCTAATAAATGCGCGCTATCTGTAACAGTCAGCTGTCTAAAGAATCACTACGTTATTCATTTTAGTTTTCTTTGAAAATATTATTCATCCTCGGATGTATTGTTGGGTAAATACAAGGGATGGATCGCGGAAATGGGAATACGTATGGGTAATACGCTAGTTTATTATTATTATCCGCGACGTTTATCTTTCGTGGATGCGATGGCTTATTGTTTCGCAACCCCAATTTGTTGATAGAATAAAGCGATATACCATCGTGCTCGCGGTTTACGGAGGTGTTTACGCTTATGCGTAAGTGCGTTTTGATTTTTGTCACTAAATTGTATATGAATGATAAGTAATAATAACATTTTAGCTTTCGGATTCATTTTTATAAGAATTAACACGTATTCTGTTGACTGTTACGTATATAGCCAACCCTTTACTTTTACACACTGCTACAGTTCACGAGCGCCAAAGTTTCCATATAATCTACATATCGCTATATGTCATGGCAACTGTAGGCATCCCTTATATGCGGTAACATTTCATCATTCAGCAGACGTGTAAGGTTTGATGGGTCTCAGAGGACCCGCGACTTGCCGATCGTAAACTACACATGTTTATGCCCACGCAGAGCACATTCTACTCGTAAAATGGAAATAGACCCGCTAGATTTGCTTTTACCTACGCTAGTGTGCTCTATTAAACTTGGACGACACAATTTAGCAGCTGTACGTAGTTTTACCCGGATCATATTTCGTACAGATATTTTGCTGGTTGTTCTTGGTTCAGATCCAAAGGTACTATTGAAAAAATGATTTTACCGATTTAATATTTTGTGTTTTTGCACCATCATTAAAGTGTCTTGATATCTATCAGTCATGCGAAGTAAAAAGTATAGAAAGGCCAATTAATATATCCGATCTTCATCATCATCAGCTCATTAAACGTCCCCACTGAGGGGCACGATCCTACCCGTAAAGGGTGATTAGGCCTTAGTCGTTTACGCGGGCCCAGGGGGATTGGCCGACTTCACGCACAACCTTTGAATCTCTTCGCAGCCGTACGCAGGTTTCCTCATGATGTTTTCCTTCACCGTAAGAGCGTCGGATATCGACCTTATATACAAATAATATGAAAGTCAACATAGCAAGTGACCAAACACGTGGCAGCATTGGATTGAATAATCCGATTTTATTGCGGTCGCCGAGGTTACACGACATTTGCGGTTTGTAAATTGCGTTAAAATGAATTTGTATGCATTTGACGTTGCTTACTTGGTATGCGGTTCTAAATTAAGCACTGTGATTATGAGCATGTAGATACTGTTGTATCAAATAAATGAACCACAACCATGATCGAACTTGAATGATTTTAACACTATTGTCTGGTGTAAAATGATGGGTGTTGTTTTTTATACGATGATTGTCACATCGGCCACAAAAAATTACAACTTTGCGATGTTATGGTTACGGACAAAACACTGAATACGAAAACACTCAAGTTAAGACCTTTTGAGCCAGATTCCAGATACAATAGAAAATCTATTTCGTCTGTTGAAATATCCGTGTACGATGGTTACAGGGTTACACATGTTTTTGTGTTTTATATCTTTTGAACTTTTGGAAGAGAAAAATAACAGTTATTTTAAATTAGATAAATGAAATTAGTTGTTCAAGCGGTTTAATCCGTAAAATAGTTTGGATACAAAGCTCTACAGTTTGTATTTCACAAAACTTTGCTGTCTAAAATCGGGTGCATTTTGGAAACATTGGCTAACTGTTGGATTTCGCGTTTGTTTATTTTGCATTTGATAGTCCCTTAGCTTTGTTTATAATGTGTTAACTATGTTAATTTATTCTGTATTCTATTGGGCGTGCACCTTTCTATTTCACATCATCAGCTCATTAAACGTCCCCACGAGGGGCACGAGCCTACCCGTACGCGGGTGTATAGGCCTTAGTCGTCCACGCGGGCCCAGTGCGGATTGGACGACTTCACACACAACCTGCGAATCTCTTCGCAGGCGTGCATGAAGGTTTCCTCACGATGTTTTCCTTCACCGTAAGAGCGTCGGATAACGTACATATATTTTCGAAAATTCGAAAACACATTGGTACGTGAAGGGATTTGAACTCAGCCCTTCCGGTAGGAAGGCGACAGTCCACACCATTGAGCACCGACACTCTTTACCTTTCTTTTTCTACCTTTGTGTTAAATGAAGCTATTGAAATTCCTGGTGATCAGATACCCTACATCTGTCCCTACGTCTCAGGTGACGGGTGCATTGCAAATTTGTCAAAAATAATTCCTGTCTACAGTCATTGGCTACTTTTAACACTTCATCTGTCATGTGCAAGTCACTTACCATCAGGAGACCTTATTTAAAGACTAATAAGGTCAACAATTGAATTAACCTCTAAATCAAATAAACCAACACTGGATTTTCAAACCGCTTATTCTCACGTGAATAGATATTTTTTTACATCCGGAACTAACCGGAATCCGTTTGCAAAACAATAATAGGAACGCTCGTTTGTTATTCATGGTTCATCGCTAAGCTATTGGTAGTAAAATGAATTGCAAAGGGAATTTTGTTTTGGAAATCACACGTTAAAATATTTTACCTAACCTAGTGTAAATGGGTAGGTAACTAGTCAAATCTTAGTGTTTTAGCTCAACTAGTATATTTAATTTATATGTGGCTTAACCTAGAATAGAGATCCGTCACAAGTTTGAATGATTTATGTGAACGCACACATGGTAAAAAATTGTTGCGCAATTATTCCATGTTTGGGCAAGAAGTTGTAGTTTGATTCACCTGATTGTTAAAAAAAAGGATGCATCGGTGTTTTTGGGGGATATGTTAAACTGTCAGTCCTACCGATTAATATGGCGTTTTGTTCGTAAATCCTTCAAACTGTGGTTGTATTAACGTAAGAAAGAAAAATATTTATTTGGTGCAATAAAAATTGTAACATGTTATTCCTTAAAATAATATTAATGCTACCAAAATGGTGGCCATTCAGCTAATGCCAAAACAGTTTTGTCAAGGCGCTGTTTTGCATTGGAACCAAAGAGAAATTTTCAACAAAGAGAACCAAAGAGACTTTGTTACATAGTAATACGTATTAACTATAAAAAACTTTTCTAATTCATAGTCTGGTAAGAACTGGTAACTGCGCAATCTAAGATAAGATCTAAGACAAAATCTAACAGTAAACAGTTGAAGTGCGGTGGTTTTAGCTAAATCGTTTTAAACTAACGTTTAAATTTGCAATTGCAGGCTTAAACAGACTCAAATTGAAAAGAAAAGGTAAATCCCAATCTGATTGCATATAAATCAGCGTGGATCCGGACGAATTAAGCGTTATCGATGAGTTTGGTGGAGGGCTTTGGCGGGATCTGCCGGAATGATGCGGAGATTGGACGGTCAGTCGGCTTCCTCCGAGTACAGTTGGCATCATAAGTAATTAACTCTTTCAGTGTTTCGTAGATATTTTAGAGTTGAAGTGATTTTAGATCAACAGGTTGAAGTGGTAGTGGGCTGGTCATGTATGTCGCAGAACCGATGGCTGTTGATGGAGCAGACGAGTTTGGAGTGGAGACTGCGTCTTGGTAAGCGTAGCGAAGGACGCCCTCAGATCCGATGGACCGATGACTTGCGAAAGACCGCTGGTGGAGGCTGGATGAGAAAAGTGGAGGACCGGGATATCTGGCGCAAAATGGGGAAGACCCATGTCCAGCAGTGGACTGCGAAAGGTAAAAGAAGAAGATATTTTAGAGTTATATTATGTAGTGAACAGGGTGACTAGATAAAGTGATCTCTACAAATTTCACGGGATGATATTTAGCACTGTAGTGACTACGTACCTGGATGACTCAGTTTATACACTTTTTACCATTGTAGATGTTGGGATTGTCCGAAACATATAGAAGAATGATTCTGAGGTTGCCTGCTCAGCCATTTTGTTCGCGTACAGGTGTAGGTATAAGTAATGAACTCTTTATATTATTATATTCTATCGCTGCTTTATGTTTGTATGTATGAAAAACAAAGTGGAATGATAAAGTAGAAACATATCATAATGATACTGAGATAATATATTTGACATCTCGTCGTTTATTTATAGGTTAGTCATCGTTTGAGTGTGTTCTTAAAATTTGAGCCGAAATAGAAATATAATGTAGGTAAAACATAAATAATCAATAATGCACAATAATAAATCTAACTTATAGAATGATAATGTTAACATGAAATATTTCCGGTTCGTTTGTTTGGAAACTACGTGAGAACAGTAAAAAATACACTTCATATTTGGATTTCGAGTTGAATTTCAAGCAATTCTACTACGCTAGTCAACGATAATGCTAGAACGGTTTTGGCGTTATACCAAATTCGGAAAAAGCTAATTCTGTGAGTTTTGATAAACTTGTTGGCAGGGTGTGGCAAAACTACTGCTTTTGGGTCATTTTAACAAGCTCAATTCCTAAGGCACAATTCATAAAATATGTATAGATATAAATATGTATAACACATTATGCACCACAAAATCCTATCGCCATTTCACTGGTATAGATAGGTCCTCCATATCATTCAGGAACTCCAATGCTCCACTTTTTTTATTCAGCCTCCATCCGATATTTCGCAAGTCTTCGGTCTATCGGAATACACATACATTAAGTTTTAAACTTACATCTTTGATACTAAGGCTTTTGTGTTTAAATATTTTTAATTTAATTTACATCTTGCGATTTAACTAGAATTTTCTCATAAATTATTTTGGCCTGAAATGGCTAATTCTTGTACGCAAGACTAATCTTTTGTCTTATCTTTTGTGGCGGGCCACTTTTGGCATCACTCAAATTAAGAAGTTTGCATCGTGCCAAAGTTTCAAGTGGTTTATGTACAGTTGACCTGTTTAGTAAGACGTAGCTTAGTTATCATAATATACGTTTATTCTGAGTGAAATGAAAGACTTATTCTCAACTCCACAGCAAACTATTACACGTTCCCCGTTATCACTTAGTGTGGAATTAAATTAACTTATTTAAAGCTCCGTTGAAGTTCTCTCTCTCTCGTTCGATATTCGAGATTTTATCACTGCTCAATATGGCGTCTTTTCTTCCTTGAAGGAAGGTTAAGGTAATGTTTTTGTATCATCATCGTCATTTGAGTTTAATACCTACGCATACTTCCACTGCTGAATGAAGGTATCACCAATTGCCTTCCATGTAATAAGCCATACAACAGTCAGCCAGTAAAAGAGGCTACAGAGCAAGAATCTACTTGCCACGTTAAGATGTCAAGTCACAGTTCCCAGTTATTTCATTGCCTGTCTTACTCTTTAGCCTGGAATAATTATATAGTGATAAATAAATCGATTCACTATGTAATGAGATTAGGTATGTTTCAATTTTTGTCCGTTTTTGTCCGTGAGCTTTTTCATAGTTAATAACATCAAAGTAATCCATTCAGCGTCTCATGTTTCGTGTAGTATTGGATAATAGGTATCAAGAGCTGCCCGGCATTACCCCTGGATTCCGAGGCGTCCTGTAATATGGTTCGACAAATTTATGAGTTAATAGCCGACGGAGACTTGGGTTGGAATCGGCGCCTTGGAGATAAGGCGCCATCGCATAGAATATATATATATATATATATATATATATATTATATATATATGAAGCGTGCGTGCGATGTGTGTTTTGGTTTATAGTCGTTACACTTCATAGTAAGTTTTCAAAAATAACTGCATTTGTTTGTCAGCCAGTTGTGGCAATTTAGAATTGACATATTTTTTTACCATAACTCTCGTTAATCGTAAAAACAAAATTTGCCAAGGATTTTACGAGAGTAGAAAACAATTTTGCCAGTCCGTGCACGAGTTTGCATTGAGTTGTATCACTAATTATGAAGAAATTATTATTGTTCAGTAGAAATTACGGGGACCGGCAATGGTGTTGTCATTTAAAGGATAAATTTAAGATACATTAAATTATAGTATCAATAGGCAAGGAAATGCAGTTTTCAAAGACAGGAATAAGATTACAACCAACCAGGTGAAATATCTTGTTCGATACAGTTGATAAAAATAAGCATAATATTTAAGTATGAATTAACAAATGTTAGCTTTACTTCCGTTGCACCCTTTCTATTAATATTAAGTAAAGGGAAACGAAATAAGTTTATAATGCTGTGGTGGCATGAGTAAACCATTATTCATCTGCCGAAAACTTAGCAAGAAATTTTCCCAGTCCCTTTTAGCGACCGGTTAATATTATTGTTATGGTGTTAGGATACTAGGAAAAATGCCTAAAGGGAAAGTTAACGCAAGAAATTAAATATATTTTAGGCAAAGGACATGCTTATAGTTAAAGTATGTTGATTATTAAACTAAAAAAAAAAACATTTTTGTTTTCTTATGGGGTCTATAGTTACATACCGAAGGATATATTTTTAAAGATAGGTAATTTATATTACGTGAAAATTAAGTGCATAAATGCACGCGACTTCGTCCGCGTGTGATAGTTACTTTAGGCTAACGCTAATTTTAACCCGCTACTCGTTTATAAAAGTCAGTTAAATAGGAATATTTTAAACTTGTGATCAATAACTTATTTATTTCGATGAGGATTATTATATGTTTATGAAAATACCTTTGCAAATAATGCATTATTTTAGAACAAATTTGGTTAGCAAATAAAAAAAGTTATAGTGAGCTAACCTGAAAAGACATACATACGTAGTCGGAGACTTTTTTTGAGAATTTTAAAAGGGTAACAATACCCTCATACATGACTTTTGCAAAACTTTAACCGTTTCCGCAACGCATTTTAAAACATTATTTTTTGCTTCTATTGTACTTACTGTGATAAATTATAGCTTGTAACCTATATCGATACATAAGCTATTTAACATTTAAACCATTTTTAAATCGGACCAGTATTTCCTGAGCGCGTTCAAACAATCAAATACTTTAGCTTTATAATATTCTAATACAAGTCAATGACGAGAAAGAAAAATGCAGATTTCTCGGTTACCTGGGAAGTAAACATGTCCCTACAGATAAATATTTATATATTTGTTTGATTCAACTGGCAATTAAAACCGGATTCATTTTCGAACATTTTCTACTCGATCACATAAAACGCGATTTGATGAAATTCACACTAACAAAAATGAAGCTAGGAAAACAATGAGTTAAGACCATTAGGGATAACACTCACGAGCCCACGGGAAGTACAGGAATAAAAAGAAAATAGTAAATTAGTTACTGCAAAGTTTTGTCTTCCGACTTCCCTTGGCGACGCGCCAATGGCAGTTAGAGTAGGCGGCTTAATACACTATAAGAACGACCTATTACGTAAAGGGATATAATTCATTGGAAAATGGCACCAAAATGCCTTGGAATTAGGCTGAATTTTGAGTCAAAGAATTATAAGTTGGTCCTGCTAAAACATTTCATGGATAAATAAGTTAAACGCATTCGAAGAGGAAGTCGGTCATATCCGTATTGAAGCAGTGGCGTTGATCACATTTTAAATTATTTGCATTAGCCTGGACGGTTTTATGACTACTATAAAATGTATAGGATTCATAAGTTAAAATTACTTCACGACAATTTGGTTACATGAACAGATGTTTGTAGATGAAATTGAATGAAAACATACTGATTATTTCCTTTGTTCAGGTTGATAGATAGTCTGCGTGATAGGGAAAGAAACAGCATATTCTTTCTTTATACGTTTCGTGACCTACTTTCAATTCGTTCTTATTGATAAAAATTTTGGGTGGATGAACAATTAGACCAATTCTGAAGTCGAGTCAAAGTCAAATCGCCTTACGGTGTGAATTGTAACGACCCCTATATGCAATTGCGGATCCAGGGGGAGGGTCATGGGTGTCATGACCTCCCTGAGCTATTTTTTAAGTACTATATTAACGTACATTAACAAAAAACTTTATGGTGGTAGGGACCCACAGTTTATATACACCCTGAAGCACGAAATCATAAATTTCTTGAGACAATGAGATTATGTCCAAACTAAACAGGAAAAAAACTCGTAAAGCTACTTTCTCCGTGTATCAGAAGTATCAGAACCGTACCTTTGGAGCGTACTGTAGTAAAATAAAACCATAACCACAAGTAACACAAAGGTACACACTCAGGTTTTTCTTTTCAAGTTTCATTTAATGTTATTATTCGAGAGATTAATATTCACTGATTATTGAGAGTAAATTCTAGTTCAGACGAAACATTAAAATTTGAAATATAATGTGGTATGATAAATGATAATATAATATCAAAGTTTTGTTATTGACATTAAAACTACCTATTTTTTTACTTAAACACCTATATTTAACACCTATTTTTATTGCGTTGTTTGTCCTGATATCGTGGAAACTTAAAAAAAAAATAACTAGACGAAAGCTTTATTATTTTCTTATTCAACTTTTACTGTCAAATCAAACCCACCATGACGTTATACGTGTTCTCGATGATATACAAAAATAATTTGCAAAATACTCTGGTTTTGGGCTTTTATGCATAATTTGGTAAGGAAAATATTGGCCAAATGTGAGTTGGACTGTCCCAAGAAGGGTTTCGTGACACTTTACTTTGGCACCTACTTGAGTTTTATTTTTCTTTTTATTTGATTTGGAAAATGTGGTTCACCGATAATGACATTTAAAAATATTACTAACTAGATGTAGTTGAAATCAAATTTTGTTGTTTATTTTCATGGTTACATATATCATGTATATATAATTTCAAAATTTTATTAAAACACATTTAAGAAGTTTAATATAGGGGGGACGGGGGCAGCACACTTTATACCACATTAAAAGTGTCTCTCGCGCAAAAAAGATATCGAAATAAGTGTTTTTCATTTTAGTAGAAATAATTGCTTCATAAGTGCTTTTTGTAAAAAATAATTGTCTTATTTGAATAAATTAATTACGACTTTGACTTTGAAATATAAATGTGCCCCATTAAAAACCGATAAGCAAATAAAAAACCAGTATAAACGCCATCCTAAACAAATAAACAAACGGTAATATCAAAGTTAAATCTATTTAAGGCTCATCAAACATTCGTTACGTTGATCTCCAGAAACTTAACTCGAATCACCAAGTTGAAAACGACACAACTGACATTTTCATCACTTTGAATTTTTTATTGGATCTGAAGAACTTACTTATAATTTTCGAAAAAAAGTTTCGAAAGAATTTATTAAAGTCAAAAATTTGTTATGTCATGGAGCAGAGCATTTTTAACCCTCGACGCAAAAACGACGGGATGCTCTGCGGTTGCAAGTGGCTTAAACAATTTACCTAGGCAAATCCAGAGGGTGGCCTTAAGTAACCTAGTACATATTTGGCGCCGAAGCCGCGCGTCATTGAACGAACCTACAGGAGGTTGCAACGATAACCCACTGCCGGTCGTGAGTGGAACAGCTGTCTGTATTAATTAATTTAATAGACGTCAGCCACCAATGTGGTGGCGATACAGGGGCGTGATTTCGACATATATCTGATTTTTAGGTAGAGTAAGAAAAAAATCATTTTACTTTTTTATTGGGCATTATGGCACTCGAGTGCGTTTTGTCAACTTGTGATTTGGTTATCTTGTGACGACGCAAGCCACTTAGCACTAGTTGCTTGCTGCAAACATAATTCTTAAAAAATAAAATTCAATAGGAAGCTTAGCTTAGACCTAATTGACCTAAGTCGAAAAAAAATATTTTCGACTTAGGTCTTCTTTATTCTTGGGATTCTAAATGAACAGTAAAGTATGCACAGCGGACTCAAAGTTCAAATTTGTAACCAAAAGTCAACAGGCTGACAGCGCCAAGAAAAGTCATAGTACCCTTAGAGCGTTATTTAATTATTGAAATTGACAGAACCCTTTTCCAATAGAAACTGTGCGCACTTAAGTAATCAAGCTTATTAGAATTCATTAATTATTCAATTGTTATTTTGATAGTCTATATAGGCACTTCAATCTTACCAAATTCTATTTTTAGTATTAGTATTAGCTGTTATGCTTTCTTGTAGCTATATTTCCAGTTTATTTTAAGTAGGCCAATGCGTAGGCGATTCAATTGATGTTATGCTACACTTGGAACGTCCGACGGAGCACTAAGGTCGTAAAGGGAAATAAAAAAAGGGAATATAGTGAAGAGGTAATCCTTTTGCTTTAGGAGTAAGGTTAGCGTAGGCCTAAATTTCTCTTCCATCTTTAAAATATTCGAAATAAAATGTTAATTATTTTTTAGTTCCAATAGTACAAGGTCGTTGCCTAAATTAGCCGTAACTATGTGTTTTACTTACTACGACTTTAGTAATTTCTAGGTGAATATTTTAGGTGTTTAAAGTAAAGTACTCATGAAAATAATATTGATTCACAATGTTACGTATCATATTTGATAAAATCGCCAATATTGCGATGTAACCAAACCCAATGCCCCCATAAAAGTGTAACAATGAATTCATAAAACAAAATGATCACAGCATACGGTATCAAAGCGCCAGTATAACAGTGTTCATAAAAATATAACCACGCATACAGCTGAAACAATACGTATAGAAAATGTGGAAAAATTACAGTAATAAATTCACTTCGCATTGCCCATAAAGGCAAAGGACTGGACTTTTGGATATAAGCTGGCGTTGCCGATATTAGGGTCGGCATAACAACCTATGGACCCAGCCGCATTTGGCCTCTAAATAATAAATAATAACGCCGATGTGTTTTATGACTTGGTGTTTTTTACATTAGCAGTTAAGCAGACATCTTATTCGATGGTAAGTCTATAGGTTTGGGATATCACGAATAGGCCGTTTGCCGGAATGGTGCCACAGCCTTACAAAAAACTGGCCCGAAATAACGCTTTGCACTGTAGCCGACTTAGTAAGGTCCAAAACTCTCTTTATAAATTTATTTTTCCAACTTGCATTTCAAAAATTGCCAAATCACTTATTGCTTCTTCAGAGTTACTTACCGAGCGTTTATGGGTGGTGGTTTCATTTAACACACACATAAATAACATGAAAAATAGCAACTGGCGTCTGTAATACACTTGTGATCCTCATAAATGAACTGTAGTATATTTATTATAATGTAAGGATATAAAATTTCAGTAATTAGGAATTTTGTTATTTGTTACACGCTGTTAATCCGGAACATAGTCTGCCTGTCAGAACTGTCTTGGGCGAGAGAAATAGTGAGATGCTTATATTATAGGGGCTAAGGAGCAAACGAGCTTAAAGCTTACCTGATGTTTAAACGATTGTGTGGGAATTATATTAACCATTATGTAAGCTGTGTGGTCGCTGTATACACGCAATAAATGAAGACAATACTTATGTAGCAATAGAGTGAAATTAGTATGTTTTAAAAGTTATGCTATTGATTCACAATTTGGAGCAATTATTGTGGCTAAAACGGTTTGCTGTACATACTTCAAATAAGTAAATTAATGTAAACTTATGTCGATAAACCGTTGTTGGTATGAAAAGTTTCTAACTAAACAGTGCAAATAATTCAAAATATAGGAACACAAACTTCGTTCGCCGAAAACGTGCGAGTTTTGTGAGAAATTGCACAAAACAACTGAACACAGTCACGGTCTGAATGTCTGGATATGATGAAATAATATTATTTGACGGTGTTCTGTTTACTTAGATACATATTTTGTCAGTTTTACAGATTAAAATACTATTGTCACCCTCTAATTTTATAGAAGGTTAGGCACAAAATACAGCAGAGAACGGGTGCATGGTCTCTAATTCAACTTAAAGCCAAGTTTTATTGGTACTGGTATCTTCAACCTTATGAAACAGTCTTTAGTTTATTTCATATAACATCATTAATAAAATAAAACTTAAGTAGTCCGTATTAGGAATTCTTTTCTTAATTACGCGCATAACAAACCAAATCTTGTCACGTACATCTCGTGGGATGAATAGGGATGGGTCGCATTAATCGATTTTTCAGGAAACAATTAAAATCCCGTTTTTAAGTTTTCTTCATATGTGCCACGCGATTAATTCTTACTAACATCATATACTCGTATATTATCTTACAGGGGGTAAAAAGTTCGTGATATAAGACATTCATATTATTGTTTTATGTATTTCATATACAAAACAAACCACAATTTTCGTGTGTTTGTCATAATGTTTATCTTGAGCTGTTAGTCAATATAATTTTATCCTTCGCTACATTAAATTCTCTGTAAAATTGTTGCGCAGTATATCAAATAATGTTTGGAGACAAATGTTGACCATTACACGTTGCAAACCATAAATAACGAAAAATATTGCATTATTATGTACTAGTCTGCTGGTACCGTTATGGTAAAATATGACTTTATAATATAAGATATATAACGTTATATTGAAGCAATGGTCCGTTTCGAAATATTAAGATACATTTTCTGCGTTGCGTTGATGGGATTTGCTTTGTTTTACCTTCAAAAACACTCCTTTTGTCTTCTAATAAATTCTTAAATCTTCGTTTTGTATTTCTTGATGGTTGATTTTTGAGTTTCTACTCCAGCAATTACAATTACTTGTTGGTGCATGTATTATTCTGTATGTTGTGGAAGAATGTCTTTTAGGCGCTATTATTAGTCTGGCGGTCAATTAATTCAACCATCCAACGTTTGTTACCTCTGATACTGTCAACCCTTAAACCGCTCATGACGCTTTAAGGCGCCAGATACGATTTTCTATGTAAATATAATATAATATACTCAGATATTTGTATAATTGTTCATTATTAGTAATTTTAAGTAGTGGTAGTGATCGAAGTGATATACGCATCTCACAATATTTCACGTATTTTACCTTTATCACAATTTACTAAACTTATTATTAATTTAAACCATAATATAGTTCGAATTAATAAAATTCAAATGTAATTCAATGTTATCTTATGAAAATTTTAAGTTATTCTGATTTCAAGAAAGTTCAATGAGTGTGTCTAATTTCAGATGGAATACATCTCTACATTAATCAAAGTTGAAATAGCGGGAGAAATATTGAAGAAAAAACCTACGCAGCCGACCTTATATAAGTAAAAAAGAATTGTTATTCCCTAAGACTAATTCCATTAAAAAAGGATATACATTTGAATCTTGCTTTGTGCAGAGTCGCTTCGTCTATTTGTGTATGTTTGTCTCTATGGAAATAAAGATTATTATTATTACAAACCTTCTTCTTAACTTAGCAAATGATTATCATAAACCTACAACGTCGTCACTTTGAAATATAACCTTCACACATTACATTTGCTGACCTTCCGTCAAGCAGGTAATATGCTATTTGTAAGTGCCTTTGTTTAAGACTGAACGTAATCATTTAGCTATAACGGAGCCCAGGGATGGTGACCTCGTTAATATGTTTTAACGATTGCCTTTTACGGCAATCGTCATTATTTTGTAACGCCTTGTCACCATCGTCAAGTATTTTATTTTCACTTCAGACTAGCAAAGTCCAACGACACATAATTATCTTCTTTATTACGCTATATATATATTGTCTTTAGATATTTATTTAACACACTGAATTTTGGGAATCCAGACACAATAGAATACCTATTGACAAAGGGTTAAATAAACCAAAGTTATCATCCAACTTTCGGGCTCTAAGCCGTAGTACATTTTTCTGAATAACGAACGAGTTTCTGACCTACTAACACGCACTGCATCATTGTTGCAGTTTTAAAAATATAAACGCAAAAGTTTGTAGGAATATATAGATGTGGCTAAGCACTTGTATCTTTGTTACTTTGTAACATAAATTCTCCTAAATGGGTATTAATTAAATGTTATAATAACTGTTTATGGGCAACTAAATTGTTTGCAATCATCTTTAATGAATTTGAAGAATGGTCTTAACCATCAATGGAATTAATGGTGGTGGTTGAACCTAAGCCAGCTTTCTTTGCTTTCACGAGTGACCTTTTGCACGGATATCTTTCTCAATATTTGGCGTCCACGAGTTTTGTTAGTCTTAGAATGGAATATCTGGCGTAAAATGCGGAATATCCAGCAGTAGATTGTGATAGGTCAACTAAAGAAAGCTTGGCAAGCGTGACGTCAGAAGTTTTCTGGCTTCTATCATTATTTAATAATCATCTAACCATTCAACATCCCACCAAAAGGGCCACGAGCCTACCTGTGAAGGGTGTAAGCTTTAGACGTCCACGCGGTTCCAGTGCGGTTTGGCCGATTCACACACAACCCTTGCCAATGCGACGACAATTTGCGTAAGGTCGCTGGTGGAGGCTGAATGAGGAAAAGGGACATGGATTTTATAACAAAACTCATATGTCCTAGTAGAATTTCACAGTTTTATTTGTCAATGGAAAACACCAGCGGTCATGTCATCGACCGGCAAAAATAGGACAGGAAATTGATAGGTCCTCACGGTTTCCAATAACGGCGCAGTGATAAGGGCTGTAGCGCGAATGAAGGCCGACGACACGCTTGGGAGTCGTCTCGGTGCTTTATGTCTTCTAATGTGACTATCTAGAGGTTACTACGTTCTTCAACGACATTACGCTAGGGATTTGTTACGTTGTTCTTTTAACTTAAATATATGTTGATATAGATATACCTTCTATTTGACTTAAAATTGAGGTTGTTTAGTACTAAATTTTTATTGTTAATATATACATATTAAACATAGAAACACCCAGAGAATACAAACGGACATGTCCATGCACACAAATATTTGTACTGCCCGGGGATCAAACCTGGAACCTTTGGTGAAGTAGCCGGTGTCTCAACCATTACACTAAATGGATCGTCAATGGAATAGAGGTTTGATTGATGGATGTTGGTTGCAGGCGCGCTGGAGAGCGGCGCGCTGGGCGGCGGCGGCGGCGGCGCGCTCGCCGGCTCGCCGCCCGCGCCCAGCCTCGGCGCCAGCCGGCACAGTTTGATCGGTATGTACTAACCAGAGCCATTCATAATCATATTAAGGGATGGTCAGGACGCTCATCTGATGGTAATACGCCTAACCATGATAGAGCGGCATTGGAGGAGACCAACAACTGATAGACAGTTATTCTCCATCAATGCCGCACTGCGCCCGTCACCCGATATAAAAGATGTCTATACCCGGCAATTTCACAATAATGTACGAAATATTAGTCATTTTTCAATATATTTTATTAAAGATTTTTTCTTCAATCTTTTGCAATCCACTGCTGTATATCTGTCCTTCGTCTTTCTCATTATATTCGTAATATTTTATTAAAGGTTAAAACACAAGATATTTCTAATAATATTATATTTATATAATAGCTCTATCATCTTTGTATAATATATATTCACTATTAATAAATCCATGACAGCTGGTACTTACAATTCAAGAATATAGGCGGGGAGGTTTGTTGAAACCGGTAGACGGACATGTCCGTCTCATATAGGATAATTTTAACCCATTACTGTAGATGGCATGAAACATGGTATAGATATTGAACCATTATTACTTTTGAGATGGAAAAAAGTTGGAAAAAAGCCGGTGTCAGCTTTTTAGGTAAGGGAAACTTACAAGAAATGTTGTCTTCACAACAACGATAGATCAACAATACTTTTCAATAAAATACATTCAAAAAACATATTTTTTAGCTAAAGTAGACTTAAACAAAATTATAAGGAAATGACTGCAATAAATTGATTCCCACTCAAGCTTCATAAGAGTTTTAGATTGTGTCGTAACATACTACTAATATTTATATTTTCAAACATAAAATATTATGTGTAAATACATTTTTAATAGCGTGAAAATGTTTTGATAAAATAGTGGAATTGTTCTGATATTTATATACTCATAAACAAAAGCACAATCTAATTCACCGGCAAAATTAACGAATCATTCTATAGAAACATTTATTAATATTAAGCTTGCGCTTAACGAACTTATTACTACTGTTCGCAATAGACTGATTCCACTTAAGCTTCATACAGTTCAAGTTTGAGTGACCGACATAGGAATAATAGTGATATTGCTTGTAACCACAAACCGGCTTTCTGAGGCAACCGCACCTCCGGTCGGTGGGGCATGTTTCCACACGAGCTGGTGGTTTCCGACACAATTACGTATGCAACTGTATTGTATCCGATAAGTACCTAGACACTATTGATTTCATAGTTCAAGAACCATCACGAAATAAAGGTTTCTTCGTATCATGAAGGTATAGAGTGACTATATTTTTTATGACTAAAGTTAGCAATAAATCAGTCAGCATTTTTGGTAGTTAGTGCCAATTGTTGCTGAATAAAACAATTGTGATCTCAAAAAGGAAAAAGGTCGGTCGCTAAGTTGTGACATAATTATATTAAGTGGCAATATCCACTGCCTGTTACACCCTTCAGTCCGAAAAACAGCTTTACTAAAAGCATAACTGAATATTTGATTTTGTATATAGATAAATAAATATTATTTGCGCCATATTCGAATGAAACACAATACTTTTGTATCTTTATACATTTTTGAAACCACATTTACCGGTAACGAGTTTCGTGTTTATGAAAATAAAAGGGTCTCCGTTAATGATTTTAATTATAATTATATGGTAATAAACATAAATTTCGACTAGTTATTTGGGATGGACGATAATTATACGGTGAGCTTTTGTGATGACGTAATTAAAATTTATATGCCTATTGTGAAATACCACAATATGATATTTGTTAATACAATTATATACGTCATTTAATATTGATTTGTCTGTTAGTAATATTGAAATAACCTTTTTCTTCATGCATATGACGGGTGGGCTCGTGCCTTGGTGAAGAAATTCAATGAGTTGATGATGATGATGATATAAATACATATACGATAAGGTACATACACCAAAATAACAATAAAAAAGTTGTCTGTGTCTGTTTGTTCCGGGTAGTCTCTGAAATGGCTGGACAGATTTGGACGAGGCTTTTTTTCCCGGTCATGGCACCGGGGCAACATCTGCGCGCAGTCTGTTCATAGTTTTCCAGGACGCTCAGGGAAGATCACCGCCTGGAGGCAGCTCTTCAGCTTAGACTATTAGAAGTATAGATAAGTAGATCGCTCATTATTCCTGCAAAAATCGTGGCATAGTTGATTTGCTTATCTTCTTTCGTTTTTATAAGATTGTGACATTCATTGTTTATAAAAGAAATAAGTTTGGTTGTGCTTGACACTTCTGCACGATCAGGAATTTATTTAACAGATTTTTTTTAAGATTAACAACTATACTTGTATTCATTTTGCCATTCACAAGTGTTATTAATGCCTAAAATAGATGAATTCTTTTGACTTTCACATTATAGATGTGTTGTTGAATCATTACAATTTAGGATTGTAAAGTTATCTTTAAGTTATGCATAACACGCTGGCGTATTTAAGTTAGTTTCAGCTTGCTAGCAGTTATATTGACTTGGGAAATTGTCGTATTGTTTAATACGTTCCCTAACCAACTTTTCGGATGTGTTATTCCTCTGTTGTTACTGATAACTGCCTTCGTGGACTATTGACCTGTACCACAGTCTCATGAAACGGAAGTGTTTTGCACTTCTCTGTTTCGGGATGAGCGCACTGTAGCATAGATAATACAAATAAAAGGCAACACTGTAGCTAGTAAAATTACCGGGTATAAGAGACCTAACATCTGGTCCTTGTGTTGAGTTGCAGCACCATATTCGGGAAAGCCTGTGCTCTATATTTTTTTTTCACTGACATTCACACAGCGCCATCTAGCCCCATACGCAAGCTTATAGTTAGGGTACTACACAACTGATACTCATACTTATATACATTTTTTTTGTAAATACATACAAACTATACATAGAAACACCCTGACCATTACAAACAGACATATTTATGCATGCACACAAACGTTTGTAATGCCCGGGAATCGAACCTGGACCATTCGGTGTAGTAGCCGACGTCTCGACTATTACTCTACATGGGCCGTCAAAATGATGCGACGTATAAGCTCATTGAGTGATATTGATTGATTACTTACATACTTTCGGTTCCCCAAAACCAAGCTTTGTCGATTGCTCCGTAATTTAGTGGCATAGTTTAATTAACAGGTTTCCGAGTTGTGTGTCCTGAGAAAATTGATGAGATGTGCACCGCGGTGGGTTGTGGCGTCCCGTAAATTCCGAGTACGTGGTCACCCTGTCTCTTGATTAATTTATTTCCAGTGAATCCGTGCTAGTCATCTAAAAGGGCTATTTAGGATTTTGTTAAATTTGCCGTTTTCATTTCGGCAGCGAGATTGTGAATACACTCTGATTTTTGTAAGGTTACGGGCCCCTCGTTTAATTTATTGATTCCTGGAAGCGGCAGGGACCAGTACTAAGGAGGGAATATTTAAAATTTGTTTGCATGTTAAGAAATGTCTCATTTGAATCGAGAGTAGAAATAATGACCTGAATTAAACATATTATCTTCTTGTTCCATTTTATGCATACATAATGATATATATTAAGCCAAGTAAAGTAGTCGTGCCCTATATTACAATATGAATTAAACATCTGAATCCTATTGGTTTTGATTTAATTGAACTGTCGTCGTAACAAAACTGGTCATATAGGATCACGCCATCATCGGCTCATTATACATCCTCCCCGAGGGGCACGCTTACCCATAAAGGG
Source organism: Leucinodes orbonalis (assembly GCA_019425675.1). Classification (NCBI taxonomy): domain Eukaryota; kingdom Metazoa; phylum Arthropoda; class Insecta; order Lepidoptera; family Crambidae; genus Leucinodes; species Leucinodes orbonalis. The sequence continues at coordinate 83,188 of PQWD01005667.1, forward strand.
AGTACAGGCCTAAGTAGTCCACGCGGTCTCAGTGCGGATCGGCTGACTTCATGCATAACCTTTGAATGTTTTCGTAGGCGTGCGCAGGTGCAAAAAGCCTCCGACAGGGGTAGGTGGAGATTTTTGAGGGAGGCCTTTGTTCAGCAGTGGACGTAATATGGCTGTAATGATGGTGATGATGATTTTAATCCCGCCATCTTTATTGAAGATTATGATAAAAATAATATCAGCAACATCGTCGCACCAAGCCATAAATCTCAACGTTCTCCACCTTAGATAAACCGCTGCACTGAAAGCTATTTGTTACATGCAAATATATTAAAACCTACGTCGTAACGTAAAGTCAAGTAATGTGTGTCCCAAGAACCAATTTCCGCAACATTGTATATGGAGCCAAGCAAAGAAATAGAGTATGTATGTATGTAGGAAGGGATCCGCGTGAGATTTTATATAACGTTTAAAGTTTATATAAGATATTATGATGGCGCTGGGTTTAAAAATAAATCCGAAACAATAATTACGAAACTTATTGCTTCAAAATATCGTTATGCTTATACATACATAAGAATTCTTTTTTAAATACAATTTGAAAGATAGTAATCAACTGATGTGATTACTAACATCGTGGCGTCATGTTTTAGAAAATGTATATATGTCATTATTTTTTAAAATCAACATAATCACGATTTTATTTCACTAACGTGTAGTATAGATGTGATATCTAATACTAATATTAGATATCACATCTATACTACACGTTAGTGAAATAAAATCGTAATCTCAGACCTAAGTCTCAGTGTCGTCTATTTCTCCATCAATACGAGTTCAGCTTTTTTATAGCTATGTTCTAGTTTGAATATACAGGCAGTGTAATTACTATATACTGTGATTTAACATTATAATTTACAAGTAAACATCTCTTCTGTAACATCTAGCCATTTTGAATTCACTGCCGCCATTTTGTACACAAACATTTTACATTAGGAATGCGTTGCAAGTTGCAGTGTCTGTGTACCCGTGTTGGCAGCGTTTTGTCGATACTCAATTTATACTTCACCACTTTAGAGAACCCCAGGGCGACTCGTTAAAACTTTCCAATAACGCATACATACGTCGCCATTGCTATATAAATAATGAAATGTCCTGTCTGTTTATTGAATATACCGAGGTTGGGTTCTGTTTGCTGTATTACATATAACAACGTTTGTTTGTCAACTTGTTAACCTAAACCGTCCATGTAACTTCAATGAAACTGGTTGGAGTTATTCACACGATTCGCTAAGTTTTGCGGGACTAGGTAGAACAATAAGGTTCTGAAACCCTGTTTGAAAGCCAGCTCTGCCGTGTATTTGGTAGATAGATAAGCAAACACTTTAAAAAAAGTATTTGCTTATCACTTTATTAATTATTCGATTTTTTATTTCAAAGAAAATTTAAGGCAGGATGTAGACTATACATAAATCTAACACTGTGTGACTAATATAACTGAGTAAATCAGAATTGAAATAAATCAAAACAGGACAAGTTAGGTCAAGTTCCCGTATAACAAAATGTCCACTTTAAAAGTTTAAAAATTCGCGATATTATGTCTGGTTCATCATCAATAAGCATTTCAAAAGTGTTCGTATACTTTCTATAAACATATACACATGTAACAACGACCAATTTCACGAGGCTTATTCTTCCGATGACGAATAAAGGCTTTGAGCGCTTCTTTCGAGGTAATATTTGCCTCCAGTTATATTATGAGCCGCAAAAGAATTGTTTGAGAAGAAAGCTTTCTCCGGTGTCTACAGTTCTTTTAAGTAAAAATGAAAATAAAATGGAGTGAATCCCCTTGAGTTTTATTTAAATTCATCGCCGTTCCCGTTTTATATGATAAAACCTAGTTCTATAGATAAAAGCAGGTGCTTTAATCTATGACTGACTTTAACTAGTCTGTTGGAAAAAGAAAGGAAGCTCTTGGTATTTGAATATACTTGTACCTAGTACCTATTTTCTATCAAGGTAAAATGAAACTTCGTAGGTATTAAATCAGAATGTCAGAGAACTATCTTGTCTGATTCGTAGGCTCGATTTCGAACCAGTAAAAATAGTTTGTTCTTTGACTGGGTGGTTCCGTTGTCAACAGCAATAAAGGAATATACAGAATATTCATTTATTAATTTTAATGAGTAAAAAATTGACGTTTAATATATGTAAAAATATAACATGATTATAAAAAGGCTAACTTACTAAACCTGGTCCCCCTGTTAGATCTCTCTCTGTCTTTAGGGCCAGTACAAACCAAACCTCTTCTAAAGTGAGGGTGAGCTATGCTTCGATAGCAGAGTGATAACGGTACTGATATGACCTGTGTAGTGTTTTGTTTCATCGAGTCGGTAAGGTTATGACCTGTGTAGTGTTGTGTTTCATCGAGTCGGTAAGGTTATTACTAGATGCTCAAAATCCTTGTACCAAGGGGTACCTGTGTTTCTTTTGCTGTCTCTGTTTTTTTTCAATTGGCAACGCAAAACTTCTTGGAAGAAACGAGTGGCCATGAGTATCGATATCACTTACCATCAGACAAATCGTCTACTCGTTCGCTTACCCAGTAAAAAATAGGCAGGTGTTCAGTTTTGTAATATAATCTTACAGGATAAATCAATCTCAATCTGGAGGCTGATATTTCAAGACTACATAGGTCATTGCAAAGATTGACAGTCAAATATAATGAGGGTTTTTGCAATGTAAAACCTCACTAGATGGCGCTACGTTGGTGAAAGGTCTAGGATAATTTCGATTGGTCACTGATGTTTGTAGTGACATTAAATATCCAAATGTCACGCGAATAACCAATGGGAAGAGAGCAACTTGCTATTATACTTGACAGATTATTAAATTACAAATACCCTCATTCTGCGCAAGATCAAATTAGTGAAAAAATCGTATTCTTGCAGCTAACACTGTTTACCTGGAAGAATATGCAGTATTCCTATAGGCCCATGTAGCTGTCACCTTGGTGCAGATCTCAGACCAGCACCAAGATCAGAATGAACCATCATAATCAGCCAAGTCCTACAGTTGCCTTTCCTCTAATTTATTTATAACAAATAGTACAGATAAATGTACTATTTGTTATAAATAAATAATGTTGGTTATGGACCTTTATTAAGTAAACAGTTTAAGCAATAGTCCGAAATAGCCCATTGACCACATAATCAATTAATATCAACATCTCCCACAATAACAAGCAAAAAGTTGTACAATAAGATACAAGGTTTCTGATAACAATAACGTATTGAAATTGGTTGTAGTTATGTATATGCGTTTGGCTTATGGGGCAGGAGGGCCCACCCTCCGGCAATCGTGTTCGAAAGTGTATTAGGTCCCTTACCTTAGCCACCTACATACAAATTTTCCATCCAAATCCGATTATAGATTCCATTGTACCAATAGAGGGTTGTTTCCTTGCGTTTTCTTAGCTACAATCTGATAGGGTTGTGCAAATATATCTTGAATATTTATCGATGAATGAACTGTGTTGATAAATTATAAATTAAAGCGAACCCTATCAGCATTATCAATAAATTACTCATGGCTCACTGTGAGATGTACTTTGACCCGTATTAATAGGTAAGTTGGAATAATTTATGTGCGTTGTTATACGTGGATTGGGAGTTAGCTTTCGTATAGTTTAGCAGTAAGGGATTACGGTTAATACAGTACGAGATACTGTTAAGGCAATTCATTACAAGTAATCCTAAATAAGTTAGAATGGATCGGAAACGGCGGTCGGATAAGTCACCAGGTAAATATTGAGTCAGGATAACTGTGTTACAGTTGATACGATTGTCGTAGTTTGGGATTACATTGACAATAATAAGGATTACTTGCCGACTAAGTCTGTGGTTCATGTTTGGACTAATGATAAGTAACTGGCAGCTTTTATTTCATTACGAGGGATAATACAATATTATCTGAGTTTAAAATGGAAAAGTTATGTTAAAGTACAAAAACGGAGCTCTTATACATTCGTCATGTCTGTCTGTCCACCAGTATGTCACATCCTTTTTCTACAAAATTATAAGCACTATACTGTAGAATCTTTGTAAGTATATGTATTCTATGTACCACTATAAGGATTTCACTAGAAATGAAAACAATAAATGTATTTTGAGGCTTTCCATTCATTGAAATAAAATAAAAAAATATTTTTCATCGAACCCACACTTGAAATATAAATAAGGTAACTAATGATTAAAATTACCTTTAAAAATATCACTTTAGTTTCTGATGAATCGGATTTATATAAAGACGTATTGTTTAACACAACTAATTTAAGTCAATGTGAAAACAAAAGCCTTCACAACTTCCATTCTTAAATGTTACCAAAAAAGAATTCAAGCAAATGGAAGGCGCAGATGAAACCAATAAAGAAGTTTTCCAATTAGGAGCAGTTTCATTCTTCGTATTTACATAAGGAATACGGCAAAATCTGAGCCGAATATTGGCGATGATATTGTATTGTTCGTATTCCAACGTTTGCTGAAATGTTTGATCTCAAACATTGGTGTAATACGGCAAGACGGGAATGACGTATATAAAATTCTCGGAGGGAAAAGTGTGTACCCAAAAATATTTGTGCTTCGCCTTGAAAAAATCTCTCACGATACCGTTATGATGGATTTTTTTCTCGCTCCGCTGCAGTAAGTCGGTGTGTTAACTCCGCCAAACTTTCAATGAATACAATTTATCCACTTTACTGCTTTTCTTTGTTTTGATCGCGACACAAGATTGGAAATAAACTGGCTCTAGTGAAGTTGTGTGTTTATTGTTTAGATGAATCTTGTTTGAAACTTTCACTTAATTTTATGAGAAAATTGTTGCTAAACAAAATCCTAATAATGTAAATATCATGAAAATATGTATTGCTGAGAAACTAGTCTGTTTTATTCTTAGTTTACTTTTTTTTGACTGCATGTGACATATCTTATGCTGGACTTAACCTCTTCAACGTAAGTGAGAGATTTTTAATAACTTCCACGCTTGGGAGGCGGCTTGTAAATAGTAGTAGGTGAAACCCAATAACGGTTAGATTGAATAAGCAAGCGTTGCCAACCGTTTTTAGCTGAATGTTTTCTACGTAAACCACCTTCATTCTTAGTACCTAAGGCAGGAAAAGCAAGGGTGGTAACAAATATTCTCATCACCATTAGTACGTCGTGGGAATTAATTGGAGAGCAATAAGCCACCACGGACGCTTTACACAAAAACTAATATGTTATTCTAACGTTACCACACGGCTGCTTTTTTTGCCTCGATGTAATTCAAACCTGCGATTTGAAACGTTTCAGAACTATGTGTCTCGAAATTTTGCGTAGCAGAAAGTATAAAGTTACATAATAATGTCAACTTCATGATTACCAATGTATAAATGACGCTGTCTTTTGTAATAACTATTTGCATACTACGCATAATAAAACATCTAATTTTTATTGCACTCTTACTAATATACGGATTTATTTTCACTATCCAAGATATGATTATTGGAGCTAAGCTACTAATTTAATACAAATGAGAGTGCTTCTTAGTACAATAATAATTATTTCAGAGAACTCTGAATCGTAAGTTGATATATGGTTTTGACATTCATTTAAACAAGGGTTATTTTTATTGAAAAAGTAACTAATTTCTAGAGGTTGTACCTTTACGTAGACCTAATTAGTTCTAGTATTTTGTATCAAAACACAGAAATACCTTTTCTAGAAAACCAGAGATACAAATCTAGACTTGTAAAAAATATCAAGGAAATTGTGTAAATAGTAGCTCAGCCATGTATAGCTTAAGTTTTGGTGTATCTTCAACATTCGAATCGATTAGTTTTTAAGTCTATTCTCTGTCTTGTATTTACCTACCAGGCTTTAGTATTATCTATACATTCAGTTAAGGTTACTTCAATACTGTACATAAAATTATTCACCTATTTATGATGCACCTTAAATGATTCCTTGGTGAGTGCTGTCACATATAGGACGGGACAAATATGATAATCGTTATTAGTAACTAGCCAATAACGTCTCACTTCATGGCATGAGCTTTCCAACACAGCATAGCAATAAGAAGAATTTGTAAAAAATATTTTGTTATTGCAAGAGCTAGAACAAAATGAAATATATTTATATTCCCGCTTGTTAAATGTGACAGTTATGAAAAAATGCTTTACAATCGTGAAAAAGGCTTTAAATCTCTCTAAATATTAGAGTCTGAATCGAATCATATATTGTCCGAAAACAAAGATCTATCATGTTAAACTGGCGATTCCGACAATAAAGGATAGTAGTCGTAAACACCACAAAACTACATTGTGCCCGCTTCGCGGATTGCAACGCGATCTCCGCAATGCTGTGTTGCGTGGGAAGGTATGTCCCCTAGAGTGGGCGTTAAAGGCTATGATGATAAGATACATGTTCAAAAAGTTCTCGCAGAAAATCTATAGACACTCCTTTATTAGAAACGAACTAATTAATTAAAACCTATCACCGCAGCTCACGCACTCTTAAGTTAGCTCTACGAAACTAAAAACAAAGACATTTTATTTTATCGGTGCAATGACTATTGTATTGTCACATCTATCTTTCCCCCTTCGATCATTTACATAAAGAAAGTAAACTACCTCAATGCTGTTTTATTCTGCATTTATTTGTTGTTTTCTTTAGCTTTTAGAAAAAAAATGTTGTTTGATGTTTTCTTTAGCTTTTATTTTAATTTGATTAGTGTTCCATTTGATGTTGACTGAAATTTATAAAATATTTAGAGTTTAACAAATGGAAGCGATCCCATTATACTTCTCTCGGTTAGGCTTTCATAATAGCTATGGTAATAGTTTGGAGTTGGCTTTGTGTTATTCATTTTGGGTAAAAGCTTTATTGGCGTTGATCTTTCAGAATCGTTATTGTGTACTTTTGTATGAATTACTAAACAAAATACCTTTTCCGCCATAACATTTTTAAGGTCTTATGTTAGGATCTGGGGACAAAGCTATTACCTGAACTTCCGTGCAGCGCGTTCTGTTTTTAAGTTCATATGTTTTATTACACATTGGGAAATAAAAAAGGGATTAATATTTCGATAAATAAATAGGTGCGCTTGCCATATTGAATATAGTATAATGAAAACTTAAAGTATAAAAAAGAGGTACACCGATGCGGTCCATGTTTTATATCCCTCAGAGTATTAAGTAAGACAAATGCGAATCAGAAGAAAAATATATCGGCGAAGTTCCTTTTGAACAGATTTAACAGGAGTTTCAGATATGTAGCAGTAATAATGATATTGTTTCAAGGATGTTTCGACGGAAACGTCATGTTTGGACCTCATTAGGGTTCTTTGGTTGTATCCCCGACGACATTGCCTTGAACATCTTGATTTTTCATATCTTTTATATCGGGTTTTGTTTTGTTTTTAAACATAACAAGGAACAACGGTGACCCTCCCGAAACACGCATGTCTTCTAAAATAACACACGCTTTTCCGATCTTGTTAAAGATTAACATTCTGCCAATCAATTTGTCCAATATATCGAAAACGTTAAGGAAACGTGTAACGCGAAACATAAACGCGTTATGCACCGTAATTTCCCGTCACGTCACTCTATTTGACATCTGTGGGGTATACAAGTGTACATATGTCGTATATTATTTCTGTGGGTGGCTGTCATACTAGTCTGTAGATAAGGGCACGTTCCGTTTCCGGGTATCGGTCAGTGACGTAGTTACTACGGTCAGGAAATAGAATAATTAATTCAATTATTAATAGGGAACTGGGACATTCTGGGAATAGTCAACCAGGCGGGGGTCTGTTGGGGATCGCTGTGCGAGCTTTTATAGAAATCCAGTTTAGGGAGTTAACGATTGATAGTTAATAATGGATGGCTCTATACCTATTTCTGAGAGAGTCGGTGGCTCATTGGTGTGGACTGTTGCCTTCCGATCTGGAATTTTCGAAACTCCATTCATGGTCTAGTTGTATGAAAATAAAAGAAGCCTTAGTTTTTAGCTATTTCAGAGATTACACAGAACAAACAGACATAGAAACAAAATATTTGAAAAAAAAGGTTACGTGCATGTACTGAATAAATATTCATATGCATATAGTAAAAACGGTTATTTCAATATTACAAACAGACACTCCAGTTTTATTTATAGTCTTAACTCAGTCTTGAGACTGAGTAAAGACTATGCTAGATTATGACTTTACACGATTAAATTTGTATCTTATTAACAAACATTAAGCCTTACAATACCCTATTAATGTCAAACTTTAAGTACTTCAAAGCCTGGCAACTCATCACGTGGAGGGTGGAAACATATATGTTTGCTACAATTTAATTTAGTGCGTACACAACTGCGTGATTCGGTTATGGGTTGGAATTCCACAGGGAGACTGCATACTTAGTGAAAGTCACTTTGTGCGATATCTATTAGTCATGGACGTATAATAAATACGGACGGAGTCTCACTAGCAACAAAAGTGTGTCAAAATTCGGCCAGTTTATGTAAGTGATAACTACAAAATATTAGACTGGGCCTGAAGCCTACAAATGTTTAAAGGCAATTGCCATAGTTAAGAGCAATGCGTTAAAAATAAATCACTTATGCTGGGGCCACATTCACGGCTAACGTCTAACGCGATAACTTTTAATTCGTTAAAACTGCCAAGTTATCGCGATAATTAATGGAATTTCCCGGTAGATCCCAGATTTACGCAGTTTGTATTCAATTGTCATTATGAGTTGTCGTATATATTTACTCGAATATGTGTGTGGCTTCATGACATTGTTTAAAACTTAGCCATAGTAATGCACATACCTAAATAATCAGTAAAATTTATAAAAACTTGCCAAAACAATTTTATTACCAAATTGTTGTTTCAACGCGAGTTATACTGATTGTTATATTTTCCCCGGGGCATCTGATTGTCACACAGCCATTGGAAACCCTGCGGCCGGCGCGAGATAATGACATGTTCAAACTTATCGTGACACGATAGTTGTGCAGAGCCACAGGTATAATTTATTGTCCCTGTGCATTTATTTACGTCAAACGGGTAAACAACACTCATTAGGGAAATAACATTTTTGTTATCTTGCGATTTTCATCAGTTTTCACGATAATTCAGGTTTGTGTGGCAATATAACACTTACGCTTTCTTACTCAAATATCATTTGTATAGTAAGTTAACATATTATTTTTCAGTAATCTCATAAGATTTATAAGTACAAAATGTACTATTTATTAAGTAAGTTTAGAAGTAAGTTAAAAATAAAATGTAGTTATAAAGTTTAGCTTTCCCGTTATGTTTCGCTAATCGCAAATTGGCCATCCTAGGATCTGCAGGAATCTCAGCAAAACATTTGTATTGATATCAGATTATTTGTTTATATAGTTACTACCGACCCGTCCATGCTTCGCAAGGTTGCAGATATTCGTGTAAGTCAAGCTCCCGCCTGCTCGGTCGGTACCGCCGCAAACGCTACAAATTTCAATCTGTAATGTTTTTGAAAATATTTATTTAAATCATATGCTGTATAGGGCCCTATATATCGACAATGTATTTAAGGTATTTAATTGGATAAGGGTTAATGCTGTTTTGGTTAAAAATTCACTTCGACTAAGAATTCGCGTAACCATAGATTTAGATTGAACGCGCTGTACATCCTATATCTATCTTAACAATGCTCGTACATGCTGTGATATGCGAAAACAATCGATGCCTGTCAATGTAGAAGGCGCAAATGCTCAGTTGGTAAGACAAAAGATTTCCCCAAATAGGGAACGTGTATTGAGACGTCGCAGCGCGTCACGTACCGTAGAGCTATTATGCTGATGCGCGGCGTAAGGAACGCGCTCGGCAGACGTGGTGCGCCTTGCAAGGAGCTTGCATCACATTCGCGTATAGTGCTTTTTAAGAATGAATTCTTATATTTGCTGTGGTTAATTTTAGACGTATGTCATCATGGGAGGATTCTTGTTTTACGACTTACTTCGATATGAATGTTTCTACAATTATTGCTTACCCGCGTTTTGTTGTAGGTACTGATTATATAGAACTCTTTTTATTTTGATTCTTTGTTCACAAGTAAGCTAGTAGCCACTCAAGTTAAAGTGATTGAATAAATTAATGTAAGTTGTCTCTGTCGACTTCATTTACTCTTGGTTATTTCGTGGCCTTTTTATGTCGGATATCTAAAAGAAAATATAATATTTGAAAAGGAATTATTGTAATTAAGAATATGTATTTTAAAATTAACTACATAAGTCACGCTTCCTTTTAAAAATGTATAAGTTTGCTCATACTAAAAAATTATAACGTCACAATAAGTAACACAGTTCCGAAATAGAACTCAAATATTCTAAGCAATCCATTTTTCATATTTTCACACCAAAGCATCGTGCGACCTATATGAAAAATGAGTGTGTCTTGCAATAAACGCGTTATAACCAGCATAACTCTTATACATCATACCTTATGCTATAACGGGTACTCTGATAGTAGAAACGATAGACGGCGAAATCGCTCCTACTTACCCCACACGCGATGTCCCTTCCGTGAGAGATCCAATGAAGTTGTTATAAATAGTATATCTATTTAAGGCAAAAAGTGATACGACTGGTCCATTCTTAACGTGAAAGTAAGGTTGTGTTTGCACAATGAACATTGTCCTGTCGGTTTTTGTGAGGTTTGATACTGTTGTCTTTCTTTTTCAAATATAGTGACAAAGTAGAACATTTCAGTATTCATGTTATATATATTGTATAGCCTTGTTTAATTTAAACAAAATGTGATGAGATGTTTGGTTTTTATCATCATCATCATATCAGCCAGATGATGTCCGCTGCTGAACATAAGTCTCCCTCAACTTTTACTCCAAACGGTCGGAAGCTATCTGCATCCAGCGGCCATCCTAGGCTCCGCTTGCCGGTATGTGGTCTCTCTTCGAGAACCTTTTTGGCCCCAACGGCCATCGGTTTTTTGGACTATATTCCCTGCCCATTGCCATTACAGCTTTGTTATGCGAATGACTATGACGGTGACCTTAGTTCTTCTTCGGATCTCCTTATTTCTAGTTCACTTATATTAAATTTGTGAAATTACGAATGCACCAGTCAAGAAAATAAGCAATGATTTTAAGATAATACAAATTAGTAAAAATATTTTAGACATTAGCGAGAAGTTGATTACTATAGTTCCAAAAGGTATCTTTTTCTGTTTTTTTTTTCAAGAGACAGATAAATTCCATCGTTCTTTTTTTTAATTGGGTGGAAATAGTCATTGTATTTATTAACACTTGTTTGTATATAGCGTGACCGCCACCGTTGTGTCGGTGACGTGACACGTCATATCGCTTCAGTGCGTCCCGCGTCAACGCGGCTCGTTTCTATTGAAATGCATACAATGGTGCGAGCAACGCTGCTCAGAGGGGTGACAGGCAGTTCAGATTGTAGGCTTACTTTAACTGTGAGACCATTAAATGAATTGTTTGATGCTACTTTGTAAATACATCACATTAGAACTTTGTATTGACATAGAAATGTCAAATGATTGTAATTTATTTGCGTTTTTCAGACTTTGATTGACCCATTAACAGCACACATTTTAAAATAATTATTTAACAATTTCTATTTTAAACATTTGTTTTTTGCTTTTTAGTAAAAAATCTAGGTATTTTCTTTGTTAGTTTTTTACAATTTTGAGTGATTTGGAATAAAAATAATCACTAGAACCAATATACTATAATGGAGTAGTAGTTTCTCTAAGTCGATTTTAAAGATTTTTTCTGGTCTTCCTTCATCAAACCCTTAACCAACTCTGAAATATCCTCTTTCCAACAAAAAATTAAACATCAAAATGGTATTAAACACGAAGATATCCGCGAACAAACATAAAACAGCATTTTTATAGATACGGTCGGAATGACTAACTTCGTATTTTGAAGTCGGTTAAAAAATATTTGCAATGAATGGCCGGAAAAAGTAGGTAATAGAGTCAACTTTCGAAAATCGAACACGCTGCAATATAAGTTTCAATTAAGATAAGATTGTTCTTCAAAGTGAAATGGCCAGTATTTTCGTCACCAACCGTTATTGAATGGTTGCGATAGTTGCATTACCGTACCTGTTACTTTTTGTTCCGGCGTCCGCGCGAGGGTAATTTGATATTTTTCCCGACCACCCGTAAACGCTTCGGGCAGCCTCGATGCAACTTTACATTTTGGTTAGGCTGACGACCGATCGCTTTGTTCCGAATGTATCATAGCTTACGTGCCGTGCTGGCCGAATTCTCCATATTTACAGATATATTTTAGGAAATTCATCGATTGGTTTTGTGCCATATAATACCTCAGGATCCGATATGCAGGCGTGGAAAATATTCTGGTTTTACATCCTAGCAACATACAGTCCCTATGTCTACAGATGACCAAGTTCTTCCCTAATGTCTGTGGCCATTGAGGGGTTGTTGACTGAACTGCGCTTTGCTGGCTTAGACCGTATTGGCGTATTACAGAGTCTCGTTTGCTATTCAGCGAATTGCACCACGAAGAAAAGAGTAGGGAGGAAATCGGAGGTAACTAAAAAGTAACCTCGCATATTCTTTTTTTTATTATTTTATTAAAAATTAAAGTTTTTCTGAGAGCCCTGCGTGTTTTCTAAAGAAGAGTTTTCGATACCTTTCGTAGTATTTTCATATTGTATTGTTGTGATGACTCCTGATTTTTGTGAGACTTAATTTACTGATAAGGGTAATTTGTCAGATTAGGGGCGTTACCGCCATTTCTTAAAACAGTTTTACTAAAATGATGTGTTAGAAATTTTGTACTAGAAAAGGCGATGTTTAAGAGATATGCGTTTGATAAATGGCGTAGACTTGTTCCAATACACATAGGAGTAACCATATTAGCATTGTCAAGACGGAAGTCTTGACAAGGGTAATATAAGACGAAAAGATGTCATCGAAATTTTAAGATAAACATTTCTCAAAACAAACAACAATATTCATAATAACAACATAATTCAATATCAAGTAAATCACACTGGTTGCAAACAACTCTCAAGACAATTTAGTAGCTCGGTCTTATGTGGCACAGTCTATTAAAATCTCAAACTACATATAAAGTGTTTGCAGCGTCCCAGTAACGGATTAACGTAGTTTATGCACGTAGTAGTCGTGAAAGTTCATGGTCGTTTGATACAACGACGCTCTAGACACACTTGCTAATAATAAGGCCTAGTGACGCAAGCGTTATGGAGGCTTAGTAAACGACTTGACGTCACTTGTGCCAACTCCATAGCCCGAGTTGTGATTTTAGGGTTATTAGTATGTGGTATACGTCAGTTTTGGTAATTTGTTCGGAATATAGAATATATTTTGTTTTTCTGAAACAAAGGTTATATTATAATATGGTATAGATGACAATATTACATTTCAAGTCCTAATACATTTCCACCTTTGTCAAGGTATACAAATATAATCACACGATTTATTCACAGAAATACAATTAATAATGAAATAGACAAAAACAAAAAAAATTAAAAAATTCGAATTTTAATTAATTTAATATGAAAGAAATACTATTATACGTTCTATCTTTATTTATGTTATGCTTACTAACCAGCAATTTAGCACAAGTTGCTGCCAAGGCGCTTTCCTACTCGTGAACTTGTCTATCCTAACAGTCTTTAGTTCTATGCCGTACTGTCTTTGTGATGTTTTTATTGTTTAAGGAAATATAAAATATTTGCTCAAATATAATAACAAATTATTAATTTGAAATGAAATGAGCTTAACAGTATTTGTGATTACCATTTCCTTATATTTGACGTGATAGGAATGTAATAATTTTGCAACATTTGTTGTGGAAAATATTAGTATACTGATATTTTTTATAAAGGATGCTATATATATAAAAATAAAAATGCTATTATTATTTATGTTTGCGTTTTAGCAAAATAAAAAACGTGTCCGGTCTTTTCACAAACCTTTTTGACTCATATGCTTACAAAAGGAATCATCATCATAAGATCATTATACGAGCCCTCAGAGGGGTACAATCACAGACATCCGAATATACAATTAGACTGGACGAGCCGCCAGTTTATAGGCAGTCTCAGTGTCGCAATTTATTTTTGGTTCTTACCTGTGAAAAGTTATTCTATTACTTGGTAAATTTACTGATTCATTGCGATGATGGCATGTTACAATTGCACAGGATGGCATTTTGGAAAAAAAACGGTAATTTCTTCTAATATTCGTGCGTCTTGACTCATCTCACAGAGCGTAAACTGGCAGCTAATTTATGCTCGTTGAGCTTACATTTGTCGCACTTTAAACGCGGCTCGCCCCATCTCTTGTATTGGGAAATCTGTGGGTACAATCCTACCCGTATGGGTTGTATAGGCAATAGTCGTCCACGAGGGTCCAGTGCGGTTCGGTCGACTTCACGCACTACCTTTGAATTTTTTTGTGTTTCGCTGCTTGCAGCAGATCAGAAACTAAATATTCGCATCACCTCCACGACGATAGCAAAACGATAAAGCCATGCATATTAACTTGTATGTAGAATTTGTTAAATAGGGTCGGTGGAGTTAGGCCGTGTAGATTCAGAAGCATCAAGTGAGCTACAAAGATCTATGATTTTTCATAGGCAAGCTTTATGTGGTCGTCTTGGCAACATTTTATATGAAATGTTTTTGGTGGGATATTAATTTTTCCAAATATTTTATTTTCTTTTTATAAAACCAGTTACAATTTCAGTAGTACAAGTTCCAGTTTGGTCAATATTGAGAAAGAGGAAAAAATAAAAAGTTGAAATGAGGCTAGATTTTTCTTGATGAATTTTTCTATCTATCGAATCGTATGGGTTAGAAAAACTTGATTCATATCTCGATTCATCGAAGACAGTAAGATTAATTATACCGATTGAACCCTCTGAACCTTTCAAACACAATCCGGCGCATTGTGACAAATGAAAGGGCGTAAAAAAAGTGGACTAGTTCGACTTATACTACACCTGTTACTCGTACTATGAATAGGGTTGCCAAGACCAGGAAAATATACCGAGCTTATATATTTTTACTTTCTACACTCTAACAGGTCCGTGAGACCTGAAAAGCTGTTATCAACCAACTATGTTTTGTTTCATGTCATAGGTTGCAATATATATTGAGTTTGAGTCTATGCGACAGTGATAAATAGTTCTTTTATCATAATTCGACCTTCAGAATAAAAATAAATATTCCAGTTTAAATATTTTTTATTCTGAAGGTCGAATTATGATAAATGAGCGTCGGTGGCTCAGTGGTGTGGACTGTCGCCTTCTTACCGGGAGGGCTGAGGTTCAAATCCCGACACGTACCAATGTATTTTCGAATTTTCGAAAAATATATGTACGTTATCCGACGCTCTTACGGTGAAGGAAACATCGTGAGGAACCTTCATGCACGCCTGAAGAAGATTCGAAGGTTGTGGTGAAGTCATCCAATCCGCACTGGGCCCGCGTGGACGACTAAGGCGTAATCACCCTATACGGTAGGCTCGTGCCCCTCGGTGGGGACGTTTAATGAGCTGATTTTGATGATGATGATGATGACAATATTATATTTCTGAGTATTCGTGTAATGTAAGAAACATTATAAGTCTAGACATGAAATTAAATATAAATTAAAAAATCTAATCAATATGGTCTTATTAAGGTATAAATATTAATAAGGCATTTCATTTATCATCCAATAAGATGAAATTCCAATACTCGTTATACCTTGGATATTTAATGATAACAAAATGAAAAATGTCGAGTGACATTAAAGAGTCAATCCAATTTCCGGGTCGTCTCGTGAAGTGCGATTAATTATATTTTAAAAACCTTTTATTTGTGAATTGGTTTGGAATTGGGGTTTCAATGGTACATACATATAAATATAAGTGTCGTTGATTTACATAAGTATATGATTCCGTTGCTTTGGTAGTTAGTACCCATAGCACAAGCTACTCGCTTAATTTGGAATAGATGACGTTAAGTAATTTTCTGGCTATAATTTATTTATGTCTAATAAAAAGAATAATTGTTAAGTTTTCCCATATACATTTATATTTATGTATATAATCTAGATAATCATTGTTTTGTGTCATCCCTACATCGGTCCATATTTCAAATGAGATGGAAACTTTCGAGCGGTCTATGAAGTTTTCGCTTGCTATTTATGTATTGGACTTTTTGTGACTTTGAAAAGGGTTCCAGTAACTTACTCGTATGCAAAATCCATTATTAGATAAAGCGTTAAGAAGTGGGCATAATATTACTTACAATAATAATTATTGAAGTCATCACCATTATTTTACACAGTAAAATTTCATCAATACTAATATTATAAAGCTAGTTTGGCTGTTTTTTTTGTATTTTTGTTTGTTTGAACGCGTTAATATCAGGAACTACTTGTTCGATTTGAAAAATTCTTACAGTGTTAGATAGCTTATTATCGAGGAAGTTATAGGCTATATCACACGCTACAAGCAATAGAAGCGGAGCAGTAATGAAGAATGTTCAAAATCGGGGATTTTTACGTACTTGGACTTCCACTGCGTACGCGTAAACGTTTAAGTTTCGATAAAGTCTTGTATGAGAGTATGTTTCTCTTTTAAAGGTCTACAAAAAAGTCCGCGACAGCATATTTATCTTTTAAGGTTAGTCCCTGTATAACATATTTTTTGCTAAATATTTTTTTCTAAAATAATGCATCATTTGCGAATGTGTTTTCATAATCTTTATCCAAATAAATACTTTATCTATCACAAGTATTTTATTTTAAACAAAATTACCCTTTACATCATTCAACTTAAATTAATATCTCATGAGATATCGCAGTTTTAAAGAGAGCGTTAGACCAACGCAACTATTGCACGCGGACGAAGTCGCACACAAAAGCTAGTATGATGTAAAATTGAAAAACGTAAATAATAATTATTAATGCAAAGA
This sequence comes from Leucinodes orbonalis, assembly GCA_019425675.1. Lineage (NCBI taxonomy): Eukaryota > Metazoa > Arthropoda > Insecta > Lepidoptera > Crambidae > Leucinodes > Leucinodes orbonalis. Next base: position 100,199 of record PQWD01005667.1, read on the forward strand.
TTTAATAATTTTGTTACTTTAAAAGCGTTTTACCATTTTTGAATTATCTTTTCGGAGGTAAAACTCTGGATGAATAATCAACACAAAGCGGCTTAAATCGGAGCTTAAAAGGGTTGGGGACTTGGAAATTCGATAATTTTAATATTTTTTAAACGTCAACATTAACTTGGTGAAAAACCTTAAGTTTAATTTAGTTACATTTTATTATTATTCGATCACCTGCTTAAGCAGATTCTTAAGAACTTTAATTATGAATAGTAAGTTATTAGTAACTATCTTACCCCAGTGATGTGTTTAAAAAATATTTTAGTGAAGAGACCACACATTTTTATCTACTATGAACTGAAAAGTGAATACTAATAAAGGATGTAATGCTTACTTTCACATGGATTCTTCTCAGTAGAAAACTGCAGTCCAAAAAGTTGTAAAGTGCATTTGGCATTAATAACTTTATTGTTAGGGACCAAAATTGGTTTAAGTGGAGAATGATTAAATACATTTTGAAATTTTTCATCATCCTTCAAATTTATTGCTCATTGGTTAGGTTAAATACAAAAAATCGTTGGAAGTTTACCATCATGTGAGTTCGTTTATTATTCACATGGTTGTTTGGTGGTACTTAAGAAATTTAACTACCAACTTAGGTTTTTTTTTTTTTGTACTTGATCTTCGTTTTAATATAGTGTTATGGAACTTATAATATTTTATTTGTTTTTGAATGTACAAATTTCTTTTCATTTGTTGAACAGAAATTTTAATTAAAGCGCTGTCGATTTTACCGTCACGCTGTAGGTATATATAGTTCCTTAAGAAAACCTACAGTTTTTGTTTAACATCAAAATGTTATTAAAGTATCTGAAATAAATCATGGCTTTGAACAATACATCAATTAGGAACAGTGTAGAATTTGGAACCAAGTTAATATTTTAGAAACTGCTAATTAATTCGTATTAATTTAGGGCTTTTTCACAAACATGGAAATACCTGAATTCTATTAAAAAATATTTATTAGTACCCAATTGCCCGAACAACTATCGCGGAAAGGCAATAGAAAAATCTATTGATTGTGAAGATTGTTATCCACAGAGACCCTTTCACCGTCTATAACCAAATAATGAGCGAGAACATATATTCTTTGAAATTGTATTGTAAACTAGCTACTCGTATATTACTTCTGTTTAAGCACATTATTATTCAACAAAAACGAACACTCAGGTATCTAGTTCTAAAAATAGTTTCGTCACCGTTGAGGGATAATAACGGGAACGTGGAGAATCCCGCGGGCTATGAAACTTTAACGCCCGTCCTGCTGACGTCATAGTTGCGCTCGACTACCGCCTACTTTTATGAACCCACACGAATGCTCCATAGCAGTAAACCGCATGAAGTTTATAGGCTCGTTACGATTGCTGGCACTGATATCGACATCTGGTGACACAATTGTTCCGATTACATATATACTGGATTTATTGAATAGCTATAGGTTTTTGGTTTATTTTTGTGCACACAGTGATATCAAACATAAAACAAATGCATGCATTTTTTAAAAGCACTGCTGTTTTGTTATGAAATCTGTCCGTGTAAATTAGGCCCGAAAAGGAAATTAAGGTGAGGTAGACAAACTTACTCCTTGAGGTCTTTTTAACCTCACTTTTTATCTAACGTGACTGGGTGCTGACGAAAAAGTTAGGATGACAGCTGATGTAACTGCTATTCATAACTGAGATAGCTAAAATGCTTCACAAAAAATGGGGTTGAGATTGATAATATCTCACTAAGCTAAAGGCAAACCAAAGTTAATTTCAATGCGTCTTTATTTTGTTTAATTGAGGTAAAAGATTTGATAGCTGACAACAGATAGCTTGTGTGTGTAAGAGAGGTGTTGTTTTTCATTTTATACTAGCTATTACGTTTCCTTTGTAGAAAATATTTCAGTGCCCTAACAAATAATGTTAAAGGAAATTGGCCCACTAATCATGTGTTGATCTCAAAGTTTGCGCTAGCAACACAATTGACTTTCAATTCGTTTTGATATGGGTTCACAAAACAATCGAAAAAAGTGTTCCGAATGCAGTGACAGCACACATACACATATTTCGAATTTCGAACACATTTACCTTAACAAAAGAGCACAAACTGTACTCTCTCCGGCGGTTCGATTTTGAGGCACGGATGGCGTATCTACCTTTATATATACAGAATATCATTGATGGAATAGTAAATGGCAACGGTAAAGGATGGTATAGGACGTGCTAAAAATCAGTAAAATTAAATTTTATATACTTAAGTACAATTAGTTTTAGATATGCGATTTCATTCAGAGAATTGTTATGATTTAATGTGTGCAAATCACGAAACTCAATAAAACATATTTTTTCATACCATGGCCCTAAAAAATGTCTATGTGCAATGCGACCTACTCGTACTAACATATGCAGCTGAGACATGGACTCAGACTGTGGCTTTGAACTCTAGTTTAAATTTAAACAACGGGCAATTGAGAGCGATGTTTGAGGTTTCTCTTACAGGTTAAATCAGAAGTGATGTTATTCGTAACAGAACTAATGTTACCGAAAAAAATCGCCAGTTCAACAAGCTGCAGTTGCAGTGGGCCGGTCACGTATATCACAGAACCGATGGTGATTGGAGCAGACGAGTTCTGGAGTGAATACCGCGTCTTGGCAAGCGTAGTGTATGACGCTTAGATAAACAACAAATTAATAAGATGCATAATATCACTCAAAAAGTGCCGCGGCAAAAATCTGTCCATCGCGTCAGTTGGGCAGAATTTTCATTCAGTTCAACTTGTAATAAAGACATTGTGTGCTCGTGCTTGTGTGACGCCTTAAGATCAAATTTGAAATGAATAATTTTATGTTTTAAATATAACAATATCTAATATGTGTAGTGCGGCTCGGAATTTTTTGGTTGACGTTTCTTCGTAATTGGTAATCAAGTTAATGTATTGTTTATTTATTCTAAGGTAGGACGCCTTCCAGCTCGATGAAAGATAACTAGCTGGATCGAGATCCTTGGAATCGGCTTTTCTAGTTCAGTGGGGTAGTAATTTGAAAAGACAGTACACGTAGCATTAAAAGTATGATGTTGGCAGCCTGACATTAATTCGTGTGCATAGTAAGCCTCAAAAAAACAGGAGTCTTATTTAATAAAACTTGTTATTTACTTCATCGAAAATCCTTAAAAAGGTATTTCATTATTTTGACGTAGGTTCTCGTAAAAACCTTACTAAAATATTTGCCAAAGTTACATTGGCACAGATTTTGTATATAAAGGCTATATGGTTGTGTCTGCCACCAATCTTTATATATAAAGGTGTAAACTCTTTGTGGTAAGTTGTGCCTTGCTAAGAATTTCCTGCCTTAATGAAACTTTATGTGCTCTGCCGCCTCAAAATATTCTCGAAAACATTTCCGGATCTTACTGTGTTTTACATACAACTGTCGTTGTGCGTAACTATAGTTTGTGTTTTATGCAAAATATATTTTGCTATATTGCTCATACGTTTACCACGAAGTAGGAGAAGGTTCTGGAATGATTAACTAAATATAAAAATTGTTGCAGAATAAACAAAGCTTAAATAACTTTGAGCTATATCTTTTCTTCGGCTAAATGCAAAGAAAGTCGGTGGCTCAATGGTGTGGACTGTCGCCTTCCTACCGGAAGGGCTGAGGTTCAAATCCCGACACGTACCAATGTGTTTTCGAATTTTCGAAATATATGTACGTTATCCGACGCTCTTACGGTGAAGGGAAACATCGTGAGAAACCTTCATGCACGCCTGCGAAGAAATTCAAAGGTTGTGCGTGAAGTCGTCAAATCCGCACTGGGCTCGCGTGGACGACTAAGGCCTAATCACCCTATACGGGTAGGCTCGTGCCCCTCGGTGGGGACGTTTAATGAGCTGATGATGATGACGCCTTATTACATCAGTTATTTTTCAGTGACGGTCTCGGCGAAATCGGTCTAGCCGTTCCAAACATAGTAGATACACAGACAATAATAAAAGGATCTGAAAAAAAAGTAGTTTCATGATTCATATTACACTGATATTCTCGACATAAACAAGTTCTAATTGGTAAACAATTATTATGTAATATATATAATCTTGTTTATCAGCAAAAATACTTAAGGCTATGATGGAAAGGTGATACAGGACATTATATACAACAATAAATATTTAATCTTACATTCTTAGTAGATAAACTCTACACGATTTTGAATGTTTGTATGTATCTTTATTAATAGGCTATACGACATACAAGAGTTATTTTAAATATAGTTAATATTTTTGTGTTCATAAAAGGATAAATTGGTTTACCATTGAAATGCTATGCCGTTGCACAGTGAGGTCCTTAAGAAGCACGGGGTCTCTAAGTACCGATTGTATAATAAGGTTATGGTGTTTTCTTAACGAATAGCTATGAATAAATTAAATTATGTCATATTTATAACGATAATGAATATCCATAAGCACCCCTATTAACTGCCCAACTGTGAAATTGAAAATACGGGTGATAAAGCTTTGTATAATATCCAGCCATGTGTACATCTGATGTATTCAATATAACTGTAGAAGCTTTATAATAAAAGCTTAACCTTTACAAGTTTATGATTGGAAACTGGCGACTTTATAAACGTACAGCCTCATGCC
>PQWD01005668.1:0-35000 GCA_019425675.1 Leucinodes orbonalis
AACTATGGAAAGCGTCGATGGCTCAATGGTGTGGACTATTGCCTCCGGACAGGAGGGCGCAAGTTCAAATCCCGCTTTGTACCGTTTTCGAATTTTAGGAATTAACGTTATCCGACCTCGTACGGTGAAGGAAACACATCGTGAGGCAACCTGCGCACGCCGAAGGTTGTGCGTGAAGTCGGCCAATCCGCATGGACTTACGTGGACGGCTAAAGCCTATCAGCCCTTACATAGGCTCGTAAAGAGTGGGGACGTTGCATGAGCTGATGATGATAACAAATGTATCATCTAACACTTGAACAAAAATTGAAATGAAACGATCTGACAAAATTGTGTTTGCCATCCAAAGCAGGAAACAGATAATTATCGTCAATATAAAACAATTTGAGCAAGTAACTATCGTTATTGGACAATGCATAAGCGGAATAATGTCCACAGAATAGGTAACAGATTGTTCCTTGTTTACAAACTGGTTGGACACAAGTAGATCACGGAACTGCTTTGCTTAGCCGTTTCGATTGGCTCGACTGTGACCTAGAAACAAAAAACATAGCACGATATTGTTGCTGTGTGAGTGCAGACGGAGATTTGGCCCTGTGTGCTTAAAACTTGTAAATCATGGCCGTGCTGAAAGATAATGGTTGTCGTCTGTGTGTGTGACAATACGGACGACAGAGCAGACTGAGAGCGCAAGCGACAGAATCCATATCGTTCAACTTTCTTTAGTTATAGCTGCATTTACGAAATGCTTAGTCAATACTCAATTGATTTTTTCGGGGCACAAGTAGGTAACGTAAATATACGTGTTAGTTATGATATCTACATAAGTATACACATAATACCAATAATAATGAATTCTATCAGTAGCGTCTGTTACCATGTAGCGATGTACCTATACCCAATCCTCAACCCATATACCTTGTAAATATCCTTAGCATGTCAGTCATTTTTATTACAGCTATAAAAGTTTGGTCTCCTGTGCCTGCGATGTTATAGCTTAACGGGCCATGTAAATATTCAAACGTAGGCGTTTAAGACGCCAAATGATGGAGTGTTTCAGATCAGGCCGTTTATCACCGTATACAGTGTAGGACAATACGCAGTCGGCGCGTGGGCGACGCAAGCTCTTGCATGTCATTCTGACAGGGTTGCACACTGCGATCCCCTTTCCATATACGTTAATATCACAGATAAATTAAATTATATACTATAGTTAATATCAATTAGCGGATTTGGAGTGTTAGTTAAAACATAATAAGTTCGTAAACAAAATATTAGTAGGAGTTGCATTTAAAATAACTACATAAAATAAATAGAGCCATATAAAATCATAATATGAAAGGAATTAATCTGATGCTTGGGAGGTTGCATGTTTAATTCGGTCTTCTAAAAAAAAGACATTAAATTTTGATACCGTTTTCCATACCAATTATCATTTAGGTTTCTCGACTTAAATATTCTCGCTTGTGGATTAATTGTTCGATTGGTAATTTAATATTTTATAATGATACCTTATAATGGTTTAATAATTCAAACAAGGTAAAATTATCTATAAAAGAATATATTTTCTTCCCAACCCTAGATAGAGTTGGAGAGCATGCGACATTGTTATCTCCGGCTAGCTTTGGCCGAGAATAAATAAAAGTTCGTAGAAACGACACACATTTACTTTATTATTCGAGACGTTGAGGGCCGCGATAAAGCTTTATGGGACCTGTTATCGTGCACTAACCAACTTTCTACGTAGGTTTAGGAAGATATAACGTGTAAAACATAAACCGTAGCGTAAAAAGAAACAAGAAAACGAGGCCCTTACAACGTTTGATATACTACAATGTAGTATAGGTAGCTAGCTTTACTTCTTTTACTTTTGTTGTCATGATGAATGTTAAATATTTACTTTCCAAATTTAATATTTTTCTCTTTATGCATTATATTCTGGTACCTACAGTAAATACAACGATATCACAAGAGTATTATAGGACCTTTAAAATTCGCAGTACCTAAATCTCAATAACAAGAGAATAAATACATATCCATTTTTAGTTTCTCCTCTTCCTGGCTGTTGTTTTTGGGAGTAACATTATTAAAAAACCATCATCTAGTAATACAAAATAAATAGTATCATATCTTAAAATTTTCTGTCGTAAAAACTATGTCGCATATATGTTACCGGTCTTATAAGGATTCACGGAGAATTTTGGTCTTGGTTTGGTTCGACAAAATTCTACACGGAAAAAATACAATACTTAAGGCTTCATTCCTGTGTCCTGCTGAGAGACACAATGTAAATTCGGACACGTTCTGTTTTTGGGGAACACGGAGTTTGATAAAAATAAAACCTACCCTACAGGGAAATTCGTGTTTTTGGATGTTGTTACATAAAAAGTTGAAACTTCTTATGATGCTTTAATTTCTACGACTGAAAGATTTCAATTTCATGAACCTATGTACCAACCAGAACACATAATATATTCTTCCTTTTTTACTTGTTTTACTAGTTTATTGAATTTTGGTCTGGGATACACAAAAGAAAATATTTTGGTCTAGGATTAACGGAACTTATTAGCATAATTTAAAAAACTTTTAGGTACTCTCAAAAGTGTTTATAATGTAAGCACACATAGCTATACTTTATAGTTTTTGTGCTAGCATATTGTTCATCTAAGGCTAGCTTTGAAGTGATTTCATATATTTTTTATTTCGCAACAGGTAAAAGGTAATAAGGTTCCATGCTAAGATAAATATTACACCTATAGATTGTAAAAAATCATACTCGAAGCTTATTTTAGTATGAGTCTAGATAAAGGCTTTAATAAACGAAGCAATGAAAAATTTACAGTTATAAAAGCTTTTTTAGTTGTACAGGGCACCAATCGCTCCTCTTACTTCTTACTTATTCCCGCCTTGACATTTAACAAAAGATTATCTAGAAATTTTATAGTCGTAAACTTTCATTTACATAACTAGTCGCAGATCGCTCACGTAAATTGTAATTTTATAAAAGGATCAAAGTGGAATTTTAATTCTTTGATATATTCTTTAAGTTATTTTTGTATATTAACACAAATATGTTAAAGTTTGTAATTTTATGACATCGTAGTAAAACCTTCAATTCAAAGCGGGATAGCATATATCGGATAGTTCGTAGGAACTTTATCACTGGTTGTAAAACATCGTTATTAACTTGTTAACATCTATTGGAGAATATAGCAATGAGTATCGCGTAAATATCATTAAAGCAGATGTTATAGTCTGCGAACACATTGGTGGTGCTCTCCATAGCGCCACTTTTACGTTTTGTGAGATAAGATTTTTTTATGCAGACACTAATTTGGCTTCGCGCGTGACTTCATTTCAATTGTGATTCTTTTGACTTATTGGGAGGAGATGGATTCGTGTGAGGTTCGGCGCGTGCGAGCGAGACGGGGATGTTCGGGGATGACTCCTCGGTGCATTAGCGGCTTTTAGTCCGATATCGGCGCGCGCGTCATTTGCCTCGTAATGGTCCGGAATTGCCTCAATTTGAATCTGCTGATGATAATCACTGCTTTGTGCATTCTATTCTTTAAATGGATTTACGACCGTGTCCAACTTTTATAAGACATGCGAGATCAAAGAGTAGGTGCCCGTTTTGGGTAAGAAGCATTAAGCTCATGTCAACATACAGAAATGGAGTCGATAATTGATTGAACGATAACCACTTGTATACAGATGTAATCGAGGACGTTCATGCAATTATACAAAAAGAGGATAATGGGCACTACTTATACACATGTGTACTTTTAATATTGAACCAAAGTTACTGCGTTTTTGCAAGCAGTTCTTCAAAGAATGAGCTTTCCAAATCGTTCAAATAAAGATTTTTGAGAAAATGTTAATAAAACAGTAAGGCTGTAATAAAAACTCCAACTTCTGAATTTGATAAATAGGTACTCTCGTTTTAAGCTAGGACATTCAATGTAGAAATCTGCTTTCTCTTGCAACATAAATTCAGCAGATCTATTTGTGTAGGTACCAAATTAGATATAATTAATAAAAATATTATTACGATCCTAGTTGTATGAATAGTAAATTCCTTAACAAACCCTGATTTATATAGAATTATATTATTAGCGACCCCCACCCTTTGTTACAATGAACTCGAATTTAACAAATATTAATCACGTAACACATTAGGCGGGGACGCGATATTTTACGGCTTAGGAAACCAAATAAATGAGGAACAACTCGTTACTGTTATCGGCGTCCCACGTGTTTTTTGTTTGTGTGCAACAAAAAATATACCTTAAACGCGGTTTTTATGTGTCTAGTTTTTTTTGTTTGTTTTAGCTTGACGCGACACCGAGGGTGCGCGTTATAAGGGGTGTGATGTGTGACATGAGAAAATTTTAAATAAACTTAAATGAATTATCAATACATGTTATTTTATTAGATTTGTCATTGTTTTTATAGTACCCATATATGCTTTTAACTTTATTATTGAATTATTGTACCTACTTATTCTTTGCAATAATTTTAATTTATGTCTTTTTTTAATGTCATGCGTATTTGCTATTTGGCCTTGGTTAATAACTTGTCACAGTGTGACCGAGCTTTCACATCTAGCAAGCAAAATGTCACCCAGCGTAACTGGATCCATTTATGCACTACTGAATGACTGAACGTTTCCTATAAAATATATAAATTCAGTGCGACTGTAAGACAATTCGAGGACGTATAGACAAGACTTGATAATTAGTTGACTGTTATGGCGGGTTAAGCGGAAGATCATTGCAAAGTAGGAAGCAAGCCTTTAACATTGTATATTAATGTCAATTACACTTAAATGTCTTTTAACATATATTTCACAAAGTTTTTAGTTATTATGTATCGGGATTTTATATCGGTTTTTTTTATATATTTCACTCAATTTTTAGTTATTTAGGTATTCAAACTTGTAAAACATGTAATATTTTTGTGTTATAAATAACAGCGATAAATCGCTGCAAATGATTGATAAAGGCGATCCCAGCTCAAGCAACCCCAGGTAGTGACCCGCATCGAAGAATATTTACATAATATTTTGCCCAACCCTAACCGAGGGGTTGAGTCCACGTGTGCGTGAACTTGCGTCCCACTTGTTGCTATTAGTTCTTCATTTACAGCACACACATATTTCAACATTTAAGCCATTAGGAGGATTAAGGAAGCCCACCGATGACGTGCAAGTAGGATATGACATTCCAAAACTCCACATCTGGAAAGGTTTTTTTAATTAGGTATAAGTCAATAAACCATGTTTTTAGTTAGTAAGATTGATAAAGTTCTGTTAAAATTGTAGGTAGGTACTTTGATTTTGTTAATAAAATGCATCAAATATTCTTAAAACATCTGGTTTCAAAGCCCCCTTTGAAACCATTTTAATCCTATTAATGAACTTTACAACAGTACCTTGCACCATATATTAGAATTATGTCGACTATCAACCTATACAGGAGTAGCGATTTATGACTGTTGCTATTGCGCCAACGAACTTAGTTCGAAAGAGTTGTTAATAATGAAAATGTTGTAATAAAAAAAATGTTTTCTTAATGCGGTATTAAGCGATTGCATTGATGCTTTGACGGTGTGCCGGTTTTTCTTTCTTTGTGTGGAAACAGTACCTACATATACGTGCACCACAAAGCCTGAACATTTACGAATGTGTTTTAAAAGTTATTGGAACTGGTGCGTGAGTGTGCATGAGTGTCAGCTGTCGCAGCCACACAGACAATGCGTTTTACATAAAAGCATTCTTGTTCTTTTATTGCACCGCCATTGGGCCATGTAAAATCTTAACGTGGCATCTTTTATAGTGTGCAGTGTCGTCGTATATTTAAGTTTTACGGCGCTTGTGGCCGTAGGCCGGGCTGCGTGGGCGCTACTCCAGTATTGCAGCCCACGTGCCACTGATGGAAGATACCATTGTCCGCTCAAGGCTTGTTTATGGCACCACTTCTGAGATATCAGCGAGAAATGACACTCGGCCCGCAATCTGAGTCCGCTCCTTGCCCGGGATCTAGATTTTAAAATACGACCACAGCCCACTTTGTTAGTGGACTGGACTATACTTGGCTCGTTTGGGTTTGGGTTTCATTTAAATAAACTTTATCGTAAGAAACTGTCTTCTTATAAGTAATCAAACATTTGTATGCTAGCATTGATATTATAAAGTTTGAACCGAATTAAAAAGTAATGAATTAAATTAATTGAAATCACTTTTATACAGTTCTGTTATTCACGCTTATTGAATAAAAAACTGATTAGTTCCTTGCTGTTTTCCATACGTAATCACTGCGGGAGCCCGTGAGTGCTAGCGATCAGAAGCGGTGGCAATATATGAAATTTCATAATTTTAATGGAGAAAAATGTACGAAGCCTCTCGGCGTTACGGACGGAATACTTAATAAGCTTTCTTTTGAATTAATGCCTTCGGTAGCGACGCAGACCCAATCAGATTGTCCAAATATGATTAAAACGACTCTGTGTTCGTTATATATGGAAATGTCCCAAACTAGAAATATAATTACGTACGTACGAGTATGTATACCTAGATACCCGTATGGTTATTTTTCATCAGCTAAGAAAAAAGCTTCACGGACACTATCAAACAAATTAGGTATAGTTTAAAGAAGTTAATATGAAGTACCGTTAATCTTTAAATGCAATTGTCATTTTTAGAGATACCTATTGATTTGATTATCTACCTACTGATTAGTAAATATTTCATCATTGTCAGTGGCTAATAATTAGTCATTATAACCTATACCCTACACACATACATCCCAGATAACCGAGATATGTAAATTTCTGTTACACCAGATCTAATGTGGTCAATTCGGACATTTGCTTTCTTGATGTCACTCTATTAAAATTAAATACTTTCTTACTCCGTTTAGTTGTCTTAATAACTAAATAAATGTTCTTTGTTCCAGTGGCTTAAGCTCACCAACAGAGAGAGGAGTGACGCCCGTCTACCTGCGCTGCAGAGAAGGCACGGTCTCATGGGTCTACCCACGCGGCGCGTTGAGGCTTCTCTTCAAGCCCCCATTGCCGGCAGACGAGCGTGAATTCAAGGTCTGCATCAGGGTCATAAGGCGGCCCGATCCTCCTGATCTATTCCTTGAGCACGAGAATAACGAACTAGGTAAGGAAAACTGAACCTTAGCTGTATATTGTAGGGAAATACTAGTATAATAGGAATAGAAATAATAATCAGTAAATCATCATTAGTACTTAGCTGATATATTTTATGCTTATTTCTTCGGTTGGATTTTTAACGAAAATATATTGTGTAATTAGTTTTGTATCATCTATTTAAAATGTAAACTTTATTTTATATCTATACCTGGTTGCACATAATGTCTTCGCGGTCTAGTGGTCGATCGTTACGTAGTACCTAATGGCTTTCTTTATGTAGGTCTGAAATTTGCCATTTACTTGTACAAGTAAAAACTGAATATTTTTCCAAAATTTCCAACTTATTGTCCTCGCATTAAGCTTTCAGGTTTTCAACGATTTTATCACATCGTGTTTATAATAACAATAATCCAACCTGTAGTACTAGTTATAACATGTTATTGGATGGGATTTTTCATCTCGTCAACTTATCTAAAGTTCCTTGGTAATCCAGTATTGTGAGGACATATAACTGCAAGTCAGTCTTCTTAACGTAATCTCGTTTCGTTACTTGTTTTCGTAGAATTTTGATTTAAAACTATGAAAGTTTTGCTTGTAGATACTCGTACTCTGTTAAGAAGTATTTGAATAATTTATCTGAGGTTTAGGTTGCCGAAATTCTTATAGAAAACACCAAGAAGCGGGTCGATTTGCGTAGGGTGCCAAATACAATAATTGCTTCATGAACGTAACTTATAAATCTTTCTTATTGGAATTAATTCAAAATTAAGTAATTAGTATTCGAATAGATAACATTATAATCTGTGGTAGTTATCAGTAAAAACCGTATTTCCTTAATTATTGCAGAAAGTACCCCCGAGCGGTTTCCCGCGCGTTTGTTTGTCGAAGGCAAGCACAAGTTGAAGCCGCTGTACGCCCCCGACGATGGTGACCCTCGCGAGCTGAGGTGCTTCCGTAGTCGGCGTGGTACGGCCGCGCTATACGTCGAAGCGGAGCCTGAGGAGGGCGTGAAAAGACGAGAGGTCACCTTCAAATACGAAGCTAGGCCGCTCATGAGGAGGCACTACGACCCTGCTACCGCTGACTGCAGGCCTTGTTCTGAAGCCGAGCTGGAACTGGCTTTTTGCACTAGTGACTTAGGTGAGTACTTTTAGAATTCTTTCCAGTTCTAATGAGTACTTACTTCATATTTTTAAGCATACGTGCATTGTCACCCCGCATCTCAGGTGTTTAACTTTTTTTTTAGTGAGTAATGCCGACTACCGACTTACGGAATGTTGACTCAAGTATTCAGTTAACCGTGCTGGCTGAGCACATTCAGTATTTTTTAAAATCTTAAATTCAAAGGACCTTCAATTTTTACTTTAATCGATTGGCCAAACAGCCGAAAAAATTATCTGAGATACAAAATGAACTCACTAATAATAGTACTTTTATAATATTAGTATATCAGATGTTCTCCCCCTGCATTTGACTTTTGATTGCCCTACCGCGGTAATAAGTAAGCAGAACCGGGAGCGTCGCATCTGAATGTTAATAAAGCCCGCCGCGTCCGCACCGTAATTTGTCGCCATAATCGACATACCTCTCACCCGCAATTAAATTAAAGCCTTATTACACTTGTACTCGCTCAAAGGCCGAATGTTTGCAAAACCACCGCATTCGAGAACATGTTATTCGGGAGAAATTCAAAATTTACCTCGTTAATCTAAATGTGATAAGCAAAAAGTCGTTTTGACATCTTTGAGACGTTCCGCTGAGTGGGTCCGCTTCTTAGAACATATTAAATTGCAAATGTACGCGTGGTAACGTATGCAACGGGATTGCGCAACTCCAGGTCTAGTTTCGATTACGGTCACAATAGCTAAACCTGATGAGCGGTGGACAAACTAGTATGGCGAGGCGGCACGCGACGCGCCGGAGTACGGTTCACGTCGACTTTTATTTTCGTAAGATAAATGATAATGGGCGAGATGCGTCGAAGCCCCGGGGCAGCCTACGCTGTATTAGCCCTCTCTATCATGTATCATTGAAATTTTCGTTTGTCATGCTATATAATAATTACCGATATTTTTTGTAATACTTACCTACAACTTTCGGAGCGGACTAGTTGACCGTAGTTATAGAACTATTTTTAAAGATCGAATTTTGAAATGAAATGCCTAATATAAATTTATTGTTTTTTTTCAAAGCGGGTTTTCGAATTCAAAGAAATCGTTAACGCAAATCTAGAGGTAGAAAGAGGCAATGAACTGTACTATACCAGACTAGATCAAATACAAACTGTGAGAACTTACTCATAGATTAGATAGACAGATCGTTAGTCAAACTGCTGTAATTATAGTCTCTGGGCGGGTTGATGACCGTTTACCCAGTCCCAAATTCACTTAGGTACTCTATGACCAGTACCAAAGGCCTTTAAACATTTCTAAATGCTAAAAGTCGGTGTGTCCTCTTATTTTGGACATGTATTATCTTTCTCAAACAAAGGCGCGTATTGAAAAACGCCGGCCAGATAAGCGAGTAGTGCTTAGTCATGGGCAAAAAAGTATCGCGACATGGACAATGGGACACTGTGATTAATAACGAATCTATAACTAATACCGAATGGCTCGCCTGACTGGCTAGAGTTTTTAGACGAATCATAATTTGTTCCAGTCACTAAAGTAATGGGAGCAACTTGCGTTCGTTTTAATTGAAGCAATGCTTAGTTTGGACTAACATAACAATGAGGTTTTAATTACTAGATGCATACCTATCACAGCGGGATCTCTTCTATGAAACATGTTTATTTTTCTTTCATCAAAGTAGGAACAATAAAAATTAAATGTGTTGCAATGATTTTAAAAGTATCTTTATTATATATTAGTAATGTGTTGCATACATTTGGTTTCGTTTTGTTGCGTTGCTTTGCATAGCGCTAGAGCGTTTTAGGTTTAGCTTGTGTTTGAATGGTACACGATTTAGCCATAATCAGCCTATAACGTCCCTTGGTAGGGACAAGCTTTGCCACTATGGGGAGTTTGGGCTGTAACCCACCATGCGGGCTGATTTCGGATTGGAAGGTGTTAACGACTACCATCTAAAGAAGCCGGGACCAACGGCCAACGGCTTAATGTGGCCTATGAAACCATGATCCATTTTTCTTTTGCAATATCCTTATCAAACTGGGGAAAATCGCACAAAGGAGTTATAGGCTGATTATGATCATGATGTTCAAACTAGAAGTTAACCACATAATAGTAAACTATAATAATAATGTTCATTGTTGCAGTGTCCCGAGGTGAGTTCGTGGGAAGCGAGCAGCTTCCAGAACTGGACAGCACGCGGATGACGGTGCGTCTGAGCAAGCTCATCCGAGCTACGGCCCACGGAGATACTCGGGACGCTTTTGACTCGCCCGACAGTGCCGAATACTATAGGTGAATATTATTTGCATACTAATGTGTCAATTTACAGAGAAAAGTGTAATCAGGGCCCAAAGTTTTCCACTTTCCGACTCCTAAGTTAATCTATGTTTCGTCCTGTTGAACAATACAGAAAGTTCTGGTGGTCAACCAACACGTTGTGTAACGGTCCGTAACCCCGCTATGATAGAACACCGATGGAGGACTTTGTACAGCAGTTGTTCAGCTTTGTAACATCCAGACCAATACAAATATACATGTTCATGCATACTTGTATTAGTCTGGATGTTTGTACTGCCCGGGGATCAAACCCTGGGTGCAATAGCAGACTTCTCCATTACCTACACTACATGTATCGTCGTGTGCATACTGCACGTGGATAAGCCCATAGCCTTTTATATTAGCTGACTTTTAAACCATCACACCCAAATCAATTAATTATTTTATTATCTGCGCCCAGGTACGACGTTGACAACTCACTGGAGCGTAAAGGTGCGCGGGCGCCTCGAGCGTTACACGCCCACGTCCACATCCCACAGTCCTGTGGGGCAGCGTCAGGTGCTGGAGAGTTCTTAGTAATGGCGCGCCGTCGCCTCGGAAGATACTCGCTATTGTGCGCACCGCGTCTCGACCAATGGCAAGCGCTCGCAACTAGAAGGAACGCTGATGGAAACGCGCACTGTTTGCTGCACCACTGATTTGGGTGAAACTGGTGATGATTGGACCTTGCACTGTGAAGTTGCTGAGGCGATCTTTGACAGCATTCTCATTTACCATTGGTTGAGATGGCAGACAAACTCACCTGTTCCAAGTCGAAAGTTCATCTTTGAGGGGTAACTGTAAGTGATGACGGGAGTAACTATACCCAAAAAACTGCAAGCTATGTAATGCCACAAAAATTAGTACTTTTATTGTGTTTAGATTATCAGTTATAGTTATTATCAGAAAGCTGAAGAAGTTGTATTCAGGAATATGAATTGAATTATATTTCAATAGTAGTTCTGTGTTGCACCATTGATTGCGGTAAACTAATCTTAGTGAACTTAAATCAGCTTGGTACTTTATATAGTAATTGCGAAAGCATATGTTAAGGGAACTGTGAAAAAGTGAAATATGAATATGAATTTACTTTTCTTAATATAATCATAGTTTGCTGCTGTGAAGACAAGTATGCAGACTTTATTAGAATTTATGTGATGAGCAATATCTGCAGCAAAGTAGCTGGACTATTCAGTGCAGACAAAAGCAAATAAAATGGACTTCAAAGTGATTTCAATAGTGTGTATTAACTATAAAAACTGCCTTTAGTTTTTAATTAGGCCTACTTCATGAAGAACATATAATTGTACATAATTTACATCTGGTGATTGCCTGCTATTTGTAACAATACCTAATGATTGTATTGACTACAAATAAAAGACGCAAACATTACAATAAATATCTAAAGGTAGAAAAACATTACTCGATTCATTTTAACAATAATGTTACTTTAATATAATTGTTATGCAGATTCATTGTGAAATTAACTATTTTTATCAATTCTTTGCTTGCCATAAATTAGCTTATATTCATGCAATAATGTACAAACTTTTATAATTAATATAAGTAATGTTTATATTTTGTTGTAAATCCAATAAAGTTGTAAAGAAATTGTGGACCAGAGTGCCAAAATCTTTAAAGATCTATATATAAATAAATAGATGTAAGATGGATCTCAACGTGTACATATTTGTAATTTAAGGGCACCATCGTGATAAACACAATGATGTAGTTTATCTCGTCTGTTAACACTATATCATAATATATTTTAAATAATTATGCAATAAACTGATTTTGGTGTAATTTTATGCCATGGTGCTAAATCGATAAGACATGCTTCCAGTAAACAAGTACATAGTAGTACATACATATTTCATGATCTTAATATTGATTTTCGATAAAAATATGTGAATGCAAATATTGTCTATCAAATCTTTACACATAAAGAAAAAGAAAAGAATTAACTATCAAGAATTTATAAAAATCGTTCATCCTATTACAACGGTGATATTTGCTATTAAAGTATAAGTAAATAAATATGCAGTAACACATTTTATATTGTGAATATATTAGTAATATATTTGTACATAGTTTATAGATAGTTGTCGACATGTGATATAGAATACAACGAGTAAAAATATATAATTATATTGTGAAAATACCTATTGTAAATACTATTACAGATGGATGTTCACATTTATAGTGTTTATAAACAACAAATGCTGTATAAAGAAATGTTAAATAAAATTCCAAAATAAATATTTTTTTTTATTTCGCCCACATGAACAATTTGAATGAAATAAAACAAATGTGTCATAGCAGTTCATTTATTGGAAAAATCACAACTGATACCACATAGAAAAACTACTCGGCACGGTTTAACTCTTAACTATACATAATATCACATAACACTTTATATTTTGATAGATTATGTACATAAATATTTCATAAGTTTGGTTCACTGTGAATGTTAAGACCACTAAGTGATCAGTCATCACAGCTAGAACAAAATAAAATATAAATTTATTCAGTATTTTTTTAAATAAATAAAATAATTTATATTTAGTTTTTCAACCATGAAATAATTTATTGTTTGATAAGTTTTTTAGTACGTACTTACAAAAATACAAATAGATAGCGTATATTTTAAATTGAGTGATTTAATGTGATTGGCCAATATTTACCAAAATTATTAACATCATATGAAAAAAAATCATTTTTGAAACAATGTAACGCACCCATAACGTATTTTTCTGGCTTATATAATGGTAATTAGGTACTGGAAACAATTTTAATTACAATAATTGTGATATGTGTAGTGTGTTAATAGTGAAGAGATATAATACATGTCGATTCCAAGAAAGGTTCCCAAACTTTATTGAAATAAATTTAGAAACCCAACTTGCAACATTGTATACATGCCGATATTAACAACAGCAGAATTGGAAAACAGTGATTTACACAGTCTAAAACGCCTAGTTTACATTTATCCAAAAAGTTCATAAGACATTGTACGTACAGAATGACAATCGTATTTTGTAATTAATACAATTTATTTCTTAACTTAAGAAGGGTTTTGTAAGTTATACCTATATTTGTAGATTGCTTTAGTCATTCAGACGCGGCGACTGATGTTATCAATAAAACCAACTATTAATATTACAACTTTGATCAGACCATTTTACAGACAAAAAGAGCACGTTTCGTAATACAAAACACCTTTAACTATATAATAAAAATAGGTATAGTCGTTGTCGGTTATATCATTTCTTTGAACCCTTTGACCGCCAGAGACGCCTTAAAGCGTCACAAACAATAGATTTTCCATTGTGTCTGAATTCCTGGCGATTAATAGAATAATAGATAATTTTATAATCATTTTATTTTTCTAAATGTTAGTATAAAACTTAAATGACAATTTTACATTATGTCAAAAATTAAAAAATGGCTTTTTAAACCGGATACGCCTACCTTCACTCAATACCCTGCATGCAGGGTCACAGTAAGTGTTGCCAGTGACCCTGAAAAATATCAATCATATCCAAAACGAGGGGGACTCAATACACTCTTAGCATAGATCGAAACCATCTTAATTCACAGATCATACAGTGAGCAATTAACGTTCAGCCTTTTAGAGTAATTCACGCATAAACAACCTACCATCACCAAAAAAACATAGGAGAATACCTTAAGATCTTCAATTTATATTTCATAAACAATATTACTTCAAGTAAATCTTGATAACCCCGAAGATATAAAGCTGCCCTTTTAAGTTAATTTTGTACAACATAAAAAAATTAAAAAATTGAACTTTTTGTTAATTATTAATGTATATTTAATTATATGTCAAATATACATTTTACTTCGCTATCCTGTATAATATTTGCTATTGATAGAGTTCAAGAAAATAGTATAGTGTGCGACCTAATTTAATTATAAGTAATAAATGAAAATTTTTAAAATGCATACCAACATTTCAAATGTTCTATTAGTAATTACATGTATGCTTCAATCCTCAGACCACTTAAATAGAAAACATTTATTTTATATTCGGGTTTTACATGACAACAGGTAGTTCACAAAAAAATGCAATGGAATATTTCTATACATAGTTAAAACTTTTTGTGCACCTATCAAAAAATTCAGTTTACATGAAAATAGTGTTTTTATAGACTGTTGTACATTTTCTAAACACTTATTATAATATGTATTTTTAATTATAAAATTTGTTTTTGATTTTACAAGTAAGAAGTTAGACCTTTTGACCGCCTTAAAGCGTCGCAAACAACAGATTTAACATTGTGTCTGGATTTGCTGGCTAGACTAGATCCAATCACGAAGAAATATCAACCAAAAATGTCCGAGCCGCTTGACATATACGTTGACACATGTTATATAAATATAACATAAAATTATTCATTTAAATTTTGACCTACAATGTCACTATGACATGTAGCGGGCGGCGTGATTATGAATGAACATTTTGCCCAACTGACGAATGGGCAGAATTATGCCGTGGACACTTTTTAAGTGAGATTGTGATCTAATTAGTTAATTGTTTTTCTAAGGATAAGACGGATTTATTGTCAAATCATTTATAACTAAGTGAGGAAGCTCGTTTATGTAACGGCATTTGGGTGACGAGGACCCATTAGATCGGTTTGATTCAAATCGATTCATTTTTTGGAGGTGTAATAAAATAATTTTAAACGATCGCGAATGTATAAATATATGCTTTACCTATTCTAAATGTTTAGTTCGTTCCCACGTTTGTTATCAAATATAAGTAGGTAGTATATTATAAAAATCTTTTTAATATATCAATGAATGACACTTATTAATAACGTAACAATTTTACGCTCTAAAATTAAGTTTCTACTTTGTTTTTTTTAATAAGTCAGGAACTGTCAAAATGCAAAGTTACTTTTTAATCTCTGTTGATAACACTAGGCGAAACAAAACATGTATTTGGCTTGTAGTATGCTTATGGCAAAATATCATTCATGACATTAACCAAATATCTTCCTTATTTATGTAAATGATCAAAGCACTGAATATCATTCTGCTTTCTTAGCGGTATCATTACAACAAACAACCTATTTACGAAGCAAAAACATTCCTCCTAATGTTATCCTACAACTCTATTAACGTCTAGGACACTTACTTTAAAAAAACACAAGCAAAACATTTAAACAAAACTATTAATCCAATTACACATATTCAACATAAATAAATAGATTTGTCAGACCACAAAAATCTATAACAACATATAAATACATACATATAATTTCGTTTAACTTACAATAAATAAAACACAACTAAAGAGATTACCTATAAATGCTACACTACTTTCGATTTCACCGCCATTGTCCATATTTTCCAAAAATGGTGGTACATAAACTAATTAAATTTTAAGATCTTAAACTAGATCGAAAACCAAAATATGCTAAATGCTGAGAGACTTGACTGTACATTTGTTGTTTAAACTCTACCTATACCGTTTTAAACCATGATAAAGGCAAATGCGGACTTTCTACTTAGTAATTATCAAATAAGGTCGATTATCGAATAGCACAATTAAAACACCATACTAAATTAACTTACTTTTGGCCACTAGCCTGATAAAATGGTTTGACGTCATTACATACGTTTATATAAAAATGAGATAGATGCACTTGTGTGGAACATCAATGTCTTGGATGTATGTAAATGTTATTTATAAAATCTATTTATTATTTATGACTTAGAAAATGTGATATATATTTGTAGTATTTTGTGATTTGTTTTAAAATAGTGTCTAAACAGATGTTGGTACTATAATTTTCTCATTATAATTTGGCAAGATATTCTGGTCCGATTCATTTTAAAAATTACATTACAGTATGTAAAAGAAACCGTTTTCATTGTGTAATTAGCAATTAGGACTCACGTTCAAACACTCATCTTCTTGACTCTTTCCTTAGATTCAATATTGCACCTGAAAATAATGTGTTAAGTAAATATATTTTAAAGTGAAACTTATAAGAATATAGTCTATTTGATATGGTAGACAGACTGACAAAATATAAAACAATATAGAAAATAATTTTTATCCGATAAGTATTTTCATTCGGCGATACGACAAGTCACAACATAGGATACAGGTGTCGTTTGGACATTGCTGGCTGTATTCCTGATTGTTTGTAAGTGAGTAGGCTCGTGTCCTCGGTGGGACTTTTAATAGCTGATGATGATGTATATTTAAGAATGTTTATCAGTTGTTTCGTAACCGTAACGTAAATTTATTATTATGACTAACCTGTCCACTATTCAGTCGAATTCCACCGGCGTGGGGGTCATCACGTCAATGATGATGTCCTCCATGTTGGGTAACACTAGAACCTTCTCGAACTCCTTGCTCAGCTTCTGCTCGATCCAGTTGGAGATGTGCGCGAACCTCAGGGTACGCGCGCCCACGGCCGGCCGCGCCTTCAGTACCAGTTGCGGGTTAGTGCGGAAGCTATGGAAATAAACATCCAATAATATATTGAAATTAACCTGTTGGGGTTGCCATACGTTTTCGATATAAAACTTAAAAGGCTTCAGAAACAGTAGATTTTCTATTGTGTTTGGATTCCAGGCGTTCAAAAGGTTAAAATATAAAATCTCGGGATGAACTCGAAATAACACTTTGTGGTCACTCGTCTTAGAACCGAACATTGCGATATATGCTCTAGTCAAATCTATTATCGAAAGCGCTAAACGTTACGCCATCAAGACCTCGTGGTATTTATTTAAGGATGATGCTCCAGCGTCTTTAATTTGGCCCAAAAAATCCTTTACCATCGCAGATATGGAATATGTTCATTCTTATAGGATTAGAGAAGGATTTGGGCAACACGTCACTTAAAACTATTTTTATGATTATTCCCTAACTACGCCGATCTCTTTTAAATACAAATGAGTTATTAAAATTGCGTCAGTTGATGAACTAAAAGCGTAATTCCATAGATAATGTGTCCATACATTATAAGTCTTTTTTAAAACTTAAATGAAAAAAGCTAAATTGATCTGTCAGTTTTCTAAGTGACCCAACTATGTGATGGACTCGGTGCTGAGTCCTCTAGGTAGGTATCACCGCAGTGCCAGATATCGTCCCGTGAATTAGAAGTGCTTTGCACTTCTATGTTTCAGGATGAAGGCACTCACTGTAGCTAGTAAGGTATGGCGGGTATGAGAGACTTAACATCTGTCGTCTAGAGTGACGGGCGCAGGGCAGTGTTGACGGGCAAATAATGGTCTATTCATATTGATTTGCTTTAACATTCAACCGCCGTGGTCATGCGTTTCACATACCAACAGACATAAAGTTAAAAAACCGTGTTGGCGGCAAATACTGATTTACTGATAATAATTTCTTCAACATTGCACCTGCCATGATCAGGCGTATCACTACCCCAAGATGAGCGAACTGAGCGTCCGTTCACTTATTGACATAACAAACAGTCAACAGATATATTGTTACGCCATGGTCCACCAATGGAATCGACGATCATACGCCGTCCTTAATTTTCATAGGAAATACGGATTGCGGCAATCGACCGCTCAAGGAGCCGCCTCAGAACACGTGCATCGCCGGCCCTACAACCACTTTGCAAGACCACTCTGTTGCCAACATGGAACATTGTCGCGTCACAATTAATTGTATTTTTTTTAAATTATAATAGTTATTTTAAGTAGTCGTTTTTTGGAATCTCCACTGCAGCCGCACGTACTTAAATCAATCGTTACAATATGTATACAGACCCGATCCAGACGCGATCGTGGGGGGGAGGCGGCAAGTTGAACGCGAGTCTCCCCTCGAGCGCGTGTATTTCTAGATGCAGCTTGATATCCGTATTCGAGAGGCCCTCCATCGCTCGCTTCACGTACTTGTAGTCTGTCACCTACATACCGAAAGATGTTTTGTTAATATTTAATTCAGATATCTTTAGAAATAAATAAAATTGGATAGACTATTTATAAAGTTAAAATAATCGCTTTTTTCGACGTGCATTTGAAATCACTACATTTTTTTAAAAAAATTGTCTGTCTTTTTGTTCTCACTAAACACTTGAACGGCTATAAAGATGGCGAAGTGAATTAGACTGGCACATCGGCGAAGTAATTGCAATAACCAGAGTTGCTTTTATTTACGCAGCACAGCTAGTTATAGACCACTTTCTTAAACTTAGTCTTGATAATCTATTAAGCAAGTGTAAATGTGCAATAAAATTACTACATGAATTGAGGACAAAGGCTATCTTTTGCTAACGTAACTAAGCACTACCAGTCTTTAATTTTCCTTAAACACTGCATTCATCATTAACAGACTTACTACATACCATCAGGTGAGCAAACTGATCATCAAAAGTATATTTTGTAGAAACAAAAAACCGTATTTCATTGCATGTAAATAATTTACCTGTTGGAAGTATTTATTTGTCGCAATCTTATCCACCATTTTTAGGAACTTCTTCTTCGACGACGCCGTTTCGGCTGATGGGGACCTATAATCATATAAGTTGATATAAAAACTAAAAAAAAAACAATAAAATGAGATTAGTTACTTACCACGGTTAGTACAAAATTTGTTAAAAAAATAATAATTTGTTTTTAATTTATCAATGAACCAGTTTTAACACTTTGAATGCCAGGAATCCAGAAACTAGAAATAAATTAATCATAAAAATATCCATTGACATTCACATAGCGCCATCTAGCCCCAAGTTAAGGCAGAAGCCTGTAGTATGGGTACTAAACAACGGATTAACCTACTTATATACATTTTTTTGTAAATACATACATATTATTTTTTGTCGCGTATATATATATATATATATATATATATATATATATATTATATATATATATATATATACGCGACATGTAAACCTCACCCGGTCTCCGACTGCGCAATGTTAACATTGCTATCGACTGGCTGTACGGGAGGACTTTCGTCGTCGCTGCTCGACTCCGCCGAATCTTCCACCTCGGAATCATATATGGCCGGCTTACGTTTCTGTAACACATTGTAATAGTTTCAAAAGTATTAGTATATATTGAATTAGTACTTATTAATTTAGTTTAAGAGTTATATTGGATTCGAATTAGTGACATGCCGGATATCCGCGGATATTCGAGAGCTAGGTAAAATTTGTATCTGTGACTTTATAGGCGATTTTTTATTCATAGATTTTTAAAATACATATATGAAACTATACAGTGTTATTTTAAATCACAAATTATTCTAGAGTAAGAAAGCTAATATCCGTATCAGTTTCCGGGAATCATACAAGTTTATTTTATTTTGAATAATACAGATATCTTGTTTAGTCTATCAGACAACAAATTAAAGCACCATATTAAATAAATAAAACTTTCATTTTTTATAACTTACCCGTAACTGTTTTTCTGAAAACCCAGTTCCTATTGTTGTCCCCGTCGACTGATCTTCATTTTCGACAATATTATCAGTTGTTGACAGTAATTGGTCTTCTAATGTTACATCTGAAAACATTAATTTATGCATATAAAATTTCATACAAATATTGTACTTCATGAACCGGTACCGCACACTTAAGTAACCACAACGATTAGTACGATTGTGACACAGATTTTAAATAATTATTAATTAGTACTTAGTACATAACTACGACAAAAAAAAAAAGATGTTATAACCAAAATGTTCAGAAACTTATTTTTTTTTATAATGTGTTTGTCTATTTATTTATACATGGCGATAATTGCCAATAAATTCCAAATTGTCTAGCTGCTTGATTAACGATAAACGAGGGAACCATCTTAAGGAATATCATACTTTTTTTTTAATTAACCTTTACTTTTTGATTAAGGTTTTTGTCTGCGTGTTCGAAGATTCACGGATCGTCTTATAAAATGTGTACTGTACTATTACATATTGACATTTGCCTCTTACCCCAAATTCGCCAGCTGTTGATTCCTAAAACTTCCTAGGAAAACGAAAGTAACTAGTATACTTACTCTTTTCCTTGAGCTTCATTAGGTTGAGCTGTGTCAGTATAGCTATGTATGCCCCTCCGTCGTACCGCAGGTCTGCATCGAGCCACACGCCACGAGCGTCCCACGTCGGCGCGCTAACTCTTTCTACTAGGGGGCACGCTCCACTCAGCGACAGCTCCGTCACTACCAGGGGACTCATGAACGACGGCAACTGTACGAAGTATATAACATTTTTATAAAAAATAAATAAATATTCAGACATTCACAACGGATGGGTAATAACTAATAAGCACCGGTATACTTTCTTTGTAAATACATATACATAATATATTTTAAAAAGGAAAGTTTTTTATGTATACATAATTATGTTTGTAATGAATAAACTCAAAACCTACTGTGTAGATTGAAATAAAATATTTCTCCATTGGAAAGCTACAGTCACCTCAAGTAACTAAGACTAGAACGAAAGTATGTTCTAAAACATTAAAGTACTACATCTACAAAAAACTTTGCGATATTATTTGTCCAACTTTTATCGTTATGTTACAACACCACTTGCTACATTTTAATAGTAAAATATTAAAAATATCTTATTTCTACCCGTGCAAGCCGGGACAAACCGCTCGTATGTAATATATAAACACTTAGACTAATAAATACACAAAATATAGGACGTACCTTCAATGTATTCAGCTTCCTCTGTATCCTATTCTGAAGACGCGCCGTTAAAAGGGGGTCCCTCATTACGTCGTATATTAGCCGCGCTAGGACCGTGTTCATCCACGTCACTTCGGCCGGTAGCAGGCGGCATTGACATGTCGGTGATGGGGTTTTTGCCTGTATAGTAAAATTTCCTATAGTTCATCCGGTAACCTATACAAAATGAAATATATGTGTTTACTAGCTGTTCCCCGCGGCAATACCCGCGTTATAAGATATTCTCCCGCATTACCTAAAATAGCTTCGTTACGTCACAGGACGCGCGACCGCAGCGTAAAAAAAATGTTATATTTTGAAAAATTAAAATAATTGTCTAAAATAAAAGTTAATGTTTTTCCTATTACACCCAGCTGCCTGTCAAAAAGTCCCGTCTAAATCATCCAGCCGTTTCAGAGATAAACCGGAACAAACAGACAGACACAAATTTAAAAATTGGCATATGTACCGTATATATATTCATATGCATGAAGAAAAAAAAACCGTTATTTCAATATTACAAACAGAAACTTAAATTTTATTTATATGTAGTACAAGATTAATTTTATGTTATAAAGTAATTGGGACACCTGACTATGAAAGACCTACTGCTCTATACAGGGAGCCAAAAACAGAAGTATTATTATCCGTCTATACCGCTCTGCGCTCGTTACCCTAGACGACAGATGTTAGGTCTCATATACCAGATAATTTAAGTAATACGGTAAATAACATTTCACTTATTTAAGCGTATATGGGTAACACGCTAAAATACTGTTTTACAAGTGGCGAGCGCAGTGGGATCTCTATCTGTTTAAAACAACAGAGGGTTAACGGGATATATGCACAATTATTCAATACTAAGATGATAAATGCGAGATTTTTCAATACGGCCAGATTTGTTTTACTGTTGTTACATAACCATACCAACATTTAATCAAACTACATTTAAGATACTAATACGGTTACCTTATATAAGGCTAAACATAACACTAAAGCGATTATTATATTTTTTTCGGACTTAACATTACATGTTAATCTAAATAGATCTACCATATAATGTGGAAGTACTTCTAATATAACCCATTATAATTTTCAAGCTCAAAATATATATTGCATTGCACACACGCTAGTTTTCCGTTTCTTTTTGTTCTTCGTTCGATCTTGTGGCGTCGGCTCTAACTGACACATAACACCCACTTCTGATGTTTGCTTGAAAGTCATGTCGTGCGACTGCCATTATAATCATAATCCGTTTCATTCATTGCTTTAATAGTATCTTATATTCATATTAGATATTATTATATTTAACATATCGGACTGGCTAAAGAATATTCCAAATAAAGAAATAAGCAAACAGAAAATAAGTAAATACTTGTAAATAATGCACGTGTCCATACATATTATTGAAACATTTGAAGGTTAAGCGGGAAGGACAACAAAATATCTAATGTTTGACTTGCAGCCAAGCTTGCTTGAGCTGCAGCCAAGCGTTAAGGAAACTTATGGAATTATTGTTTTCCTTCTATTACGCGTTTTATATTTAATAATAATTTATACAAATTGAAATTACTTTCTAATGGATGGATTCGTCCCAATAAAACCAAAAAGGTTAAAAACAAAATCTGTATAAATACCACAAAAGTAAACATACCTGTATAATTTTAAGCAAATAGGGCCAGAAAGTTTTTTCGTAATTTTCCATATCGGCCTGCATACGCTGCGATACCCCGGGCGTAATTGTGACGCCTTCCGATACCGATTCCGGCCCTTTGTTCTGCAGAAATAAATTCAAAAAATGTAATTTAGAATTCAAACTCTTTATCCAATTTAGGTCAATAAGCAACAAACGAATGACAAGTGCTACTTGGGATTGTTGTTATCGACTGAAAGGATAAACTTAGTAGTAGTCACTTTTTCCAAAATATAAGTATCAATTTCCAGTTATATTTGTTAAATTTTCAGAAACAGGCAATTTACAATTACTCCACCTTATCATCGAAAAAAAGACAATATTATTAAAAAAAACTAATTGTATCATAGTGTCACATACGTAATAGTAAATTTATTAACATACACATAAGTAACAGTTAATATATACAATTATGGCGGGGAATGAGTTAACATCCGATTATAGGAAAAATATTGGACCTAGAATTGCACCTTGCAGAACCACTATTATAAATTACTTACTAATGCTACCGAAGGCTACAGTCTCTTTCTCTGTTAGCTTGTACACGGCCATCTCAATGCAATCTTTGTTTTCGGGTGCCGGGTCGCTGGTACTTTTTTCCTCTGTGGCAGAAGAGTCGGGAGATCCGTTGTATGCTTCTGACACTGCTGTGTTGAGTCTTCGATACCTAGCAATACATAAATCAAAAGTTTTACTGTAGGCTATAGTTTCATGTATATAAGGATTAAGCCTAGAAAGTATTACAAATATTAATTTGACAATGTTTAGTAAGTTCATGCTATGTATAATATGTTTAACAACTAAGTGAATTTTATCTAAAGAACATTGAAGCTGAATTCATCTGCTCGCGATCAATCATATTGAAAAACAAGTAGCTCAGGCATTTGGCGTTCATTAGACAATCGGCTTTTTCGTCCAGAAGCTATACAGTCGACGGTTGGAGCAAATTTCCTTCGTTTTCGGCTGGTAAGGTGGGCTGGAGTCCAAAAAAGTAGTATGCAGAAACGCATTCGTTCCCATTTATATAAACGTTCAGTCTCTTTCTTCAACCTATCGCAGTATATTGCTGTTTATAGTTCTTTCCCTACTGCCCGCTACTTTTCTCAATTCGGTGGTCCAACGGGAAGGAGGAGTGCGTCCAGTTTTATTACATTATTGTTAAATTAGAAATATTTACCACTCATGTTTGTCCCGACCGGTGCGCGCGAATAGGAACAAATGTGAATGTTTGTCCGTAGTACGTTTAACGTGCACGCTCCACTCTCCCTCAGCCGTTCCCTCAGCACCTGTCTCTTGTTCCTGCAACAAACATAGAAATGAACATTAATACGAGTAGAATTATGATCTCAGAGACAGGTATACAAAATTTAATGTGACTATTTGAGTTGTTTATTTCCAGAGAAAGCATTTTTTTTGGATTTTCGGAGATTTTGTTTTTTGTTCTAATTTCAGGTGGAGAGCACTTTAGAACGAAATGAGGCAATAGCCAGTATTATTTAAATTTACTGTTAAAAATACGGTACTTATAAGTGAAGGTGTAATTTGTTAGTAAAATTTATATTTATTGTATCATTCCTAAAATGAAGTATGTGCGTTATGTATAATTTAAAAGCATAGTGATGTTATAAATAGTAAATACATTATTTTCGTTTCAACAAGTTAGAATTTACTATATTCAGTGATAACGTGAATCTGCAATATACAAAAGTGAAAACAAAAAGCTATGCTCCTGTGATTTCATTTTCAATAATCCATCAAATGTTTTAGAAACATTTTATACTGTTTTTTTGTGTGTACATCTAAGGCAAAATTAGTATCAATAACCATTTTATTTTCTTATACTACATATCTAGTTATGTTCACATAGACAGAGCTGGGTGCTTAGATTATAAGCCCTTAAAACCGTAACATCAACTGTGCAGTTATGAAGCAGGTGCTGTTGCGCTTACAGGGATCAGTTATGAAAAAGTAAGCTTCTACTTGTTGATCTTTACACTAAAGCATAAAAGCATAATACAGATAAAGC
Organism: Leucinodes orbonalis; assembly: GCA_019425675.1. Classification (NCBI taxonomy): domain Eukaryota; kingdom Metazoa; phylum Arthropoda; class Insecta; order Lepidoptera; family Crambidae; genus Leucinodes; species Leucinodes orbonalis. The sequence continues at coordinate 25,022 of PQWD01005668.1, forward strand.
ACTCTAGATTTATAACTCCCACTCTATATACACAAATCACAAGCATTATGTTACTCTCATTATAAATATGTTGTATAAATAAGTTTATATTAAATATATATATAGCCTGACCAATAAAATAAAAAACCTCGCCATATTGCGGAAAACTATTGGAACTAATTTCTTCAACTGGCAACCATCTATAAGAGATGTCATTATTGTCATCTGTCAAAGTGTGTTGTCGATTGTGCGTGGTGTATTTCTTGGTTAAGTGAGTTATTTCAGCGTTAAAAATGCCAAAAACTATTAAAAGCCAGTTAAGAAAAGTTATTTATAATATAAATAATTACTTGTCAGAAAGAAGGTCTGAAGGAATTGACTCTATTCCTCTAAACAACATCACGGACCTTGTTGTCAACATGACCGGTAGGTACCTCATATACTACGTCCAATATGAATTGGTTAATTTGTGACTAATTTTTAATTTAAAAGTTCTGTTTTTTATTTTTTTTTTTTTTGTATAGGTATATCCGATCGTCCGTAATGAAAATACGAAGAAGAAGTCAGACCTCAGTTGTATTTACTACACCCAAGAAAAATAAACCTAAAACAAAAAAGAAAATCAATTTGGATGATTTCGATCTCTGTACAATTAGGCATAAATTACAAGTGCCGAGATCCATCTCAGCATCGTGGAACATGCTCTCTTCGTACGCAACGTTTTTGTCTTGAGCGTCGGTTGTTTCCGTGGATGTTGTCGCGTTTTCTGGTTTTTTGTCTATAAAAATGTTTTAATAAAATTTATGTTCTTACATACATTACACATACATTTTGAACGTTGAGGACGTTTCAAGCTGGACGGCTGTCGACTTGTGCTTGGACCTAGTGCCGCAGGAGGGGGCTCCTTTCTGCAGCACTGGGTCCGACCACAAGTGCGTATGCCCGGAGCCCCACAGGGTGGCAAGAACTTGAATTAATTTTTGACATGACTTACTTACATAGATTTTAAAGTAATTTGTATACTAACAATAATATGGACTAAGCCTGAAATAAACATATTTTATTTATTTGTTTTAATAAAATGTTAACCAGTTTATTTACTTCTGTAAATGAACTTGTTAACATTTTATTATTATTACTTATTTATGGTTACCAAAATTTTATTACCAAGAATGTCACTGGAAATGAACTTGTTTTTTTCATTCATAATAAAGTTAGGCAGAAACATGCATCACCGTATGTTCTCTCATCATTAGACTAAACTCAACTAACTTCTGTAATAAACACTTTATAATTATAACTTAAGTCTGAGAGCACTTTTACTCATGGTCTGATAGATCAATTTTAAAAGCAAAAGCTACGAATTAAATATAACCCTGATTTAATTTATAACAAGCCGATCCTAATAAAATGACAATTATTGAATCACAGTCATGTTGCGAAGTAGGCTGTAAACATGACNTATAAAGCGACACAAGACTTGCAACTAAATGAAATATCGCAAGCGAACATCTTAGTGCAAATATGAATGAGATATAATAAAATTTGTATATTGAATTGTGAATAGCATTTATACTTGGCAAAAATGTGTAAACATAATACTAAAAAAATATATAACAGTGTGTATTTATTTTTCACAAGGGTCCCTAAGCGTCTCGTAGTTAACTTACGCGAACTAATGTGAAGTAAGTAAGCGAAAACAATACAAACCTCTATGCATTTTTCTAACAAGCCTGTGACGAAGACCTTCTTTACCTGTTTCTCCGTCGGAGTGGGAAATGCTGTAAAAAGAAAAAAATATTATTTCAAGAAATTTCAAAATAGTTTAAAGTTGATGTTAACACAACAACTTCTTTCAATATTAAATCCTCGTTTAACAATCTTTCTTTCGATCTGTAAAACTTCTTAAAAAGCTTTTTTTTTTAGATAATATTTACCTTTTATAAGGCACGACCTGATTTTTGTTTTTAAAGAGTATAGATGAGGTACCTATCAATAATGTAAAAAGTATGGATTCGTGATATGTTCACAAAACAACTGAAAAAAGTGTTCTGAAAGCGACAGCACACACACACATATTATTATTTCGAATGAGCGTACATTTACCTAAACAAAAAGCCTACAACTGTATTCTCTTTGGCGGTTCGTTTTTGTGGCACGGGTGGCGTATCTACCTTAATATATACAGAATATCATTGGTTTCATCTACCTTTTCTCTCTTCGCCTCCATACAAATTTCCGTTTCTTCTCAGGACTCGTGTTAGTTTCTGCGGTCTCGACGTCATGCTGAGGTTCCTTGCCCTTTTTTACTTCAGGCGCTTTCTTTTCTATCTCTATATTTTCTTTTTCAAGTACTTGTATTTTTTCTTTCTCGTTCAATACTATGCAGATCGGGTATTTTTTACTCCATTGACTGTGAAAATATTTGTCTATTGGATTATACATATATGATATTTGAATTTAACGTCGATAAAACGTTTATAAAATATTTTTGGTGGATCATCATCATCAGCCTATAACGTCTCACTGCAGTGTCAGGGCCTTCCCACACAGCATAGCCGTGGGGAGACTGGGCAGTAACCCACCACGCAGGACCAATGCGGATTGGTGAGTGTTAACGACTACTATCCTAAGATAGTAGCCGGGACCGACGGCTTTACGTGACTTCCGAAGCATGGAATCATCTGTCTTTTTTGTATATACTTTCATATATATTCAATTATTTGGTACATTGTTTGTAACACCGAGTTATCGTAAAGCCAGTTGTAGTCTAAGTACATACTTAGTTCCATTGTGAGCACTTAAATATTTTCTAGCTAGTAGGGATCCATTTAGTTGAATAATCTTTTTTAAATTATGTAGAAAATAACAAATAAAAATAACCTTTTGTTCTTCATTTGAAATAAAACAGATGAAAACCATGATCATGTATCTGAATAATATGATCTTTAAAAATAGGTGATGCGTGTCAAACGTATACCGGATGTACCAGGGAAAAAATAAAATATAGCCAATCATTTAAGATAAAACATGAACTACAAAGCGTCAGGTCATTAGCCTAGATTTTCTCGGTTGAGCGGTTTACGTGAGCGGGCGCCAGTTCAACTATGTGCAAGTAGTAGACCTTGGAAAAGTCTTTGTTAGAGACGCTTGAGTGGCTTTAATATAATGTTTCTTGAGCACAATAATTAGACTAAAATGATTCATATCAAAGAACTTAAATATGATACTATATTGCGAAAGAGATTACAGACGCAGAATGGGGCGGCCTACGTCCAGTACTGGACTGCAATAGGTTGAAGAGAGATTGGGCCCGTATTGCCATTGCGATGTTTTATAAAATCAACAGTAAACTTTATAAGGTACACGGTAATAAGGTTATACGGTAACGCCTGATATTCAAGTTTTAAAATAAAACTATAATTGCCGAGACAGTTAAAGGCTATTTTTTTCTTGTTATATAACAAAAATAGGATAAATTAAAATCTGTCCTGTCGTTTTTGCGTAGATGCCGACGGACAAACGTTTCAAAAATAATATTCTTTGTTTCTGCTATTGGCACCTAAGGAATATTTTTTTAGTTTACATGCACTTTATAAATAAATCTCTTTTAAATATTTATATTTGTTCAAAAACATAAATGTTTTCAAGATTACTATGTTTAATTGTCAGCAAAAATCGTTTTTTATTAACAATTTTAATCTAATTAAAAGCTGTAAGTACATACCGCCTCTTGACGAGTCCTTTGGGAAGCAGTATGATGCGCGCTCCCGTCAAATTGTACAGTCTGTGCTGATAAAACATAACATTCTCTATTTTCTCGTCCCAAAGTGCTCTCTTTGCAATTTTCGTTCTAGTATATGATATCCTTAGATTGCAACCTGTTTGCAAAGGTGATAAGAAATACAAAAATGTACTTAAGCAAAATTTATTTTATTTCAAATTGGTAATATTATACTGACCTTCAAGTTTCATGAAAGCAGTTGTTGTCTGATTAATGTGGTAGGTGTAAGGGTCATAATCAGGAAATCTATAATGATTAATCCAGCCCTGAAAAAATAGAATAAAAAAATAACATTAGGCCTTTTAATAAGATTAAGGTTAAATTCATCAGTTGCTTTGATAAGTTTACCTCAAATTTTTTCATGGGTGTATGCTCCTTCACTGAAGGTATTGTGTATGTCGGAGGCATCGCACTGCTGCGCTTCAGTCGGAGTAAACCAACTCTCTGTGGTTCACTATCACTAAAGTAGTTATCAAGCAGCCAACTCTTAAACTCACTTGCCAAGCAATAACACCAAATACCCAAAAGGAAACCATTCCAGACATTTGCGTTCGGAAACAAAATATAATTTATAAACAGAAGAAATGTCATAAAATACATTGTGAAGTTGAGAAAATACACCTTTGGTATGTTTGGTTTTGACAATTTGTGTAAATTACTTTTACTAGGTGGCAATCCAAAGTTGCTAGGAAGAATGGGCTGAGGAATGGGAACATTATCCAAAAGCATGGGGCGTGTTTCTCCAGGGCAGTCGGTGTCCGCATTTGTGACGTCACCAAAACCATCCAAATTATCTTCTAGTGCTTCAATGCCAGATTCAACTTCCATCATGTTACTGTCATTTTGGTAATCTCTAGACACATCTGTTGAATCACTGTTTGCTAAAATCAAAGTAGAACAATGTAGCTTGGTTGTTGGCAATAAAATAAAAGTTTATTTCTAGGATCTTGAATAGGATCGACTTTTTTAAATAAATAAGTTACCAATGTTTTTGTGAGTGTCATCACTGGAATCTGAATAGTTTTTATTTTCTGCACACATAAATTCTTTCTCTGTTGCTTTTGCTGTCAAAGGTTGGGTTACTTCTGATAAATTTTGCATGCTGCTGTCTAATGATGACACCTGTTTGAGACAATGTCACAGTTGACTTTTAGTGCAATATGTGTACATTTTGCTGGACATTTGACAGTACTAAACTAACTAAAAATTAAGCATTTAGAATGTTACTTTATCCAATAGGTAAACAAATACTTCCTCATTAAGTCATGTATGCTAATAAGAAAATATTTATAAAGCAACAAGTGAACTGCCTTGACAACTACAAAATGTTGCATAATTAAATGAAGTCTTGACCATTGTCTAAAATATAAATGAAAATTAAGGTAAAAAAACCTTTTAATACTTAGAAAGTAAGTGCGAGAGATTGGTCAATTTGATTACAAGTAAAAACAAAAAAATTACCTGATTATCAGTGTCCCCAAAACTTTGCTGATCAGAATCTTTAACTGCTGAATTCTCTTCAGAATCTGATGTTGAATTTTCCCTGGGTACAGATTTTTCTTTAGTTTCTGAAAAGGTTACAGATCAATATGATCATTTAAATATTTTTTTGCATATTATATTAAGTTATCAAACTAATCAAATAATTACTGCGTACCCTCCACAGACTTAGTTTTCATATCTTCAACAGCTTGTGCTATTTTGAACTTGAAGTCATGAAAGATTTTCCATGTTTCATTACTTTCTTTTACTTCAACTTCTGATGTGCTTCTTTTACCTAAGCGGTTAAGATAATCTTTCATGGGTGAAGAGGTTGCTTCTTTAGGTGCAACAATTTTGACTTCTTCTGATTTGCTCTCAACAGCTTTTTCATCCAGCTTTTCAGTTGGCTTATCAACTTTTTCAATAGGTTTTTCACGGATTGATTTGAAGTATTTATCAATGATAGAGGAGGTTTTATCACCTCTTTTAGGGCTAGCATTTTCGCTACTGACGGTAATTGGAGCATCACATTGAGGTGTAGGTGGGTCATCTTCACAAACATTGTATAACTCTTCTAACTCTTCATTATTAGCATTATACCTAAAGGATAGTGATGTATTTGGAGATTTCCCTAGGAAAGAGACATTAATTTAATAACAAAAATTTTTAAATTATGTATATATGGAACAAACTTACTCATTGTTTGGAATTTGAACTTCCTTTTCATGCAATAGAAAATTCAAGTTATAGGACGCTTTGTTATATTGCGTTTATTGTTAAATAATTTAACAACGTAGTATGAGTAAATAAGTTTACACACACTAAATGTACACTGCGATTGTTTGTATTAGCGCAGTCTTTGTTGTCAAAGAAACGAACATAAGGGTACAAAAATAAATAATTTAGAAAGAGTTAGTAAATATTGCGAAAATTTACGTTGCCAATGCAGGTAAAACATCAAAGTTACTTATTTTAAATTGATATTCATAATTAACAAGTATTGTCAACATACCCGAGCCGGAGATCTCCATACTTGACAAACACAATGAGTACACTAAGTTTTAATTAGGAAACCACTTACAAAATATAAATAAAGGTAAAATAATCTACAATGTTAAATTAATTTTATAGACAACGAAGTCGGGGAATTCCTTTCCATGAAAATCATTTGCTCAACAATGTTTTTTGTCACTTTCAAAAATAATGAGAAGTAATGTCAAATATTGACAAACATATGACATGCATATGACAGTAAAAATATGTCTATGTTATAACCAACAAGATTGAGAGTATAGGGAGCGCTCATTACGAACATAAAACCGTTCCTCATTTCCAAAAAGAGAGAGAGACGCCAACCGTATTTATTATACGTTAGAAATTGATTAAACAAATATATTAAAAAAAAATCCCCAGTAAACATTTATAAAAATCTTAAACTACTACTTCATTATATAAAAGTGACGTAAAATTTACATTAATAATGTAAGAAACATATTTTGAAACCTAGCTCCTACTCAGTAATATGTTAAAAATGCTTTTCTGGTTGGACACCTACCGTATTCTTTTCAATCAGTACCTATCGTAAAGATAATAAGTAACTTATGACGAAAAAAATATATTTCATTCCATTGTTTGGTGTGTGGTATTTGGTGGCATCAAAAGTAAAACAAAGCCATATTATTATTTTAATATGAAAGTTCGTGTCTGTTTGTTTGACTGGGAAAACGAAGCGATGAAGCGATTTTTTACATGGCGACAGTTTAAGGGATGGATAATGACAGTAGTCCACTTTTCGTCTTCTTCTAACCCCCAAATTGCCTAAAAGGAAGATTGTGGTTGTTTGTACGGAGCATTACGTAATGGTCCATATGCTTCCCAAATCTCTTAATGAAAATTAATAGAAGAGTTTTCAAGATAAGTGGATAGCTTAATCGATAGTCGTTTGTTGCCAATAGGTATTTACCTATAATTTTGTTAAACCCATTCCTTAAAAGGAGATTGAAATTTCTGTGAATCTCCGCAGACTTAAAACAGGTTCCATAATTTAGAACTTTCATGAATACGGAAAGGGGGAACGTGCTTTTTATGTTCGTTATCCGACGCACTTACAGTAAAGGAAAACATCGTGAGGAAACCTACGCATGCCTGCAAGGCGTGCGCAGGTTTTCTCGGCGCAATACAAAGGCGCGTGCGTGAAGTTGGCCAATTCACACTGAGCCCACGTGGATGACTAAGGCCTTTACCCCCTTTATGGGTAGGCTCGTGCCCCTCGGTGGGGCGTATAAACAACTACTTTTATTGTTATCTAATTTACAAGTGTATCTAAAACAAAGCAACGAAAATATTTGACTTGGATGGGTTCGCTTTATGTTCCACCTGGAAAAATATACATCTTTTAAGTAGTGAAGAAGTCCATCATACGGTAATTAATGGAAATAGATAATAATATTCAAAGAATTATCACAACATCGCACAGAATATGAATCAGGATTCGTTAACAAAAGTATATTTTGTACTCCGGATAAAATTTTAAAAATTAACTATAATGCATTATATTTTAAAATAGCACGTGCCAATGTGCTTTCGAATTTTGGAAATTATATGTGCGTTATCCGACGCTCTTGCGGCAAAGGAACACATCGTGAGGAACTCACGTGACCGTTAATAAGGTAATAGGTACCTTAGTAAACTTATAGATTATTTGTTTCCCGGTTTTGCATTCGGCTAAAATTCGCCAAAATGCTATGCTTTGCAGTAATCCGAAACAAACTTTCACCTGTTGGAACAAACAAAAACATATTACATGTATACTTCACCAAAAAAGGACAATCCCATATTAACGCCTATGATGGTCATCCTACGTAGAGCGAGACAACAACCAAATCGAAGATCCCGCTCGGATCAAAGTGAGCACTACCTTTGCAATCTCTTTGCCGTCACCACTCACTGATCTCACCTTACGTCAGTGTCAGCAAAGTGTCAGATCTTGAGTCTTGTACTGTCAGTCTGCTTGTATTGTAATCTATTGTCATGAAAATATAATTTCACGATATTTCCTCACCTTTTATGTTTTTAAATGCGTTTTTGTTTACAATATAGAATAATGGGATCTACATTAAATTATTGTTTAGTGGTGTATATATCGACAAGTGTTTGAAAAGTGCCAAAATTATGTTGTTAATAATTGCGTTGTTTTTATGTGGGGGCTTTGGCCTCGGATCCCCAGAAGACACGAGAGGAAAGGTGAGTGATCATTGGTCACGGTGATGTAAACAATATCTTTTTCAAGAAAGAGTTAATTGGAAATTTGCAATGGTCTAACAAAAGGTTAATTTGTTTTAGGCGAGCACTGAACTGTCTCGTGCTCTGGATGACCGGCCTCTGTTATTTGCCACGTTAGGTGGCGGCATGGTGGCCGTCGAGCCTTTAGCGGGAAATATTATATGGAAGTTAAAGGATGGTAATTATCGTTTTTCACATTATCACAGATAAGATAATTTATACTATATATAATAATAATACATACTATATGTATATTTTAGAAGTTATTTAATTTGTTGTAAATGTTCTTTCCCCACTTTGCGAAGTTAGGGAATTGAAATTTATTTCTTAATTATTCCAAATAGCTTTGCTTATATATTGGATACTATTTGGCTTGTATATTATTATTCAATGTGAAATTGAGTTGCTGGTAGGGGATGGTGATAGATGAGGAAATAGGAGGACCATGATATCTGGCTCAAAATGGTTAAGTCCTGTGTGACAATGAACTGTTATAGGTTAAAGGTGTAGAAAGATGATTTTTTTTAATGTTATTTATGCAAAATGGTTTTAAAATATTTTATTCAAAATTTTATTGATAAAATACTATTCTAATATTTTTAGGCACAGATAGTCAGGAATGAATTATTATTATAGTAAATTTTTATTTTTTGTATATAGATGACCAAATGTGACACTATGAGCAAAGGATAAATTTTCTATTGGTTTTCCTGTGATAGCATTGGAGCAGATAATTTGTTTCCCTGGAGTGCAATGTTTGCTTGTTAAAAATATCAAATTAAAATTAAAGCTATGCTTGATAATAATTGATATTTATCACAGTAAATAATCTATTGCCAGTGCCTGCTATAACATTATTATCAGTCATCATTGGGATTACTAAAAGGTTTTTATCATACTTTCAATGAATGTTGGTCATACGGAATAATCTAGAGTTGATTAAATTCACATGGCTGCATGTGTCAAATAGCATGTGTTTGGTGCTTTGATAAGGGCATTGGATTGCCTCCTATTCCTATTCAACCTATCGCAGTCCACTGCTGGACATAGGTCTCCCCATTTCGCGCCAGATATCCCGGTCCTCCCTTTCCTCATTCCAGCCTCCACCAGCGACCTTTCGCAAGTCGTCGGTCATCGGCCTGAGGCGTCCTACGCTACGCTTGCCGAGACGCGGTCTCCACTCCAGAACTCGTCTGCTCCAACGGCCATCGTTCTCGCGACATACGTGACCAGCCCACTGCCACTTCAAGCTTGCTGTCCGGCGCTTATGTCGTAACTTAGTTCTCTTACGGATTAATCATTTCTATCTTATCCCTAAGAGAGACCCCGAGCATAGCTCGCTCATTGCGCGTTGAGTGACTTTGAATTGTAACCAATCCCGCATCAGTGTCCATGTCTCAGCTGGTATATACGTGGGGACGCATTCTCAAAGACTTGTCTTTAAGCATTGCG
>PQWD01005668.1:40000-41792 GCA_019425675.1 Leucinodes orbonalis
ACAAACAGACAGACAGCAGAGATAATACTTTCACATTTATAATATTATAGTATGGATAGCTCTAAGCTAAATATACTCTATACCTTCCCCGCTAATCGCATATAAGACACGAAAAAATGTTTGATATAAGGCAACTAATTCTGATTAATAAATTAATTACTAACCTACCACATAAATAACTTCTTATGAGTAGGTTCTTATGCCACTTCATTTAATAAATTCCATATAACCTTATTGTATTTTGCGTGTTATTTTTTTTCGTTAGAAGTAATGCTTAGGTACAAAGATAATGTAATATTTTTCTTCTTTTAGAACCGTAGTGAAAGTGCCCAACCAACATGCAAGTTGATGCCGCAGTTCCTGCCAACCCTCGCCATGGTTTTATACATGTACGGTCCTCGTGGGACCAGCAAATGCTGAAGAACTCCCCTTTACTATACAGAGTTGGTCGCCAACGCTCCCTGTCGGTCTACCGAAGGGATAGTATTACAGGGAAGAAGAGCGATACTGGTTCATGCGTTGACCGAGGACATAGGAGGTAAACTTTGTCACTTAATAATATACATATAGTTAATTTGTTTTCGTACTTAGGTATGTAGTGTACCCGAATATCAAACAAGCTGAAGTGGCTCACCGGAATAATACTGTGGCTAAAAGAAAACCAAGTATTGTGTTTCACTAATGAGAAGGTTAATCATGTTTTAAATTTTTCGGGTAATCTCTAAAACGACTAGAAGATTTTGACGGGATTTTTATTGCGGTAGTTGAATCATAAAGGATGGGCGTTCTGTTTCGCCGAATAAATGTGGTTGCCGGAGACCTAAATACCACTTCCCTCTCTTTTTCTATTATAAAGGTTGACAACACACCCGCCACGTCTTCGAAGTTGTGACTGTTATCTAGTAGCATAGCAAAGCGTGGGCGAAGCGGGCCACCGCCCGCGCCTTCGCGGCCATAGGAGCCTCGCGCCCAGTGGAGTCCCGCTTGAACTCACTTGACACGAATGATTCAAAAAGACTGAGCAAAGCCTCTAAGTGATCTATGGGTCTCAAGCAAAATGACTTAAATATACTGATTACTTAAATGAAAAAAGACGGCATTTTTACGCAAAACACTGACAAAGGCATTTCGCTCCTAGGTTAGACCTCACTACGCCACTGCAATTATCGCTTAACATCAGGTGAACCGTTTGCTTGTTTTCACTTTGCAATCCTATAATGTTAATTAAATATATCAAAATGAAAATTAATTTAATTTTTGCGTTGAAAATCATTGGAGTCTTAAGTCCAGCGATGGTCATTATTTGGATGTAGTTAGTCGTATTTGAGACAGTTTATGTTAAAAGATTTTGTTATAGCGAATTTTCTAATTTTACTGTTATTTATGCCATAATAAAATCAATTCCAGATTAAATAATCGTCAATGTGAGTGTCGTAATACGGCAGTATGGCCTTGGTTATAATATATTTACTATGGTTTTCTATCATTACTGAAATTGCATGGTCTACATGTTGATTATTGTAATCGATACATCATCACGATGAACATGTTGATTTTTATTTACCATTCGAATTATTAAGTCCAATGAATGTAGAGTATAATGAATGGTCGGTAACCCTTGGCAACAGATGATTAGTAACTTACACCCAGTAATTTCAATATAAATTTAGTCTTCTACCAGAAAGACTAGACGCACTTAAATGAGAATTGGTCGCTTAATCCCAAATTCTAAATTTGTGACTACTATTAAACTTTTCACCGCCAGGATAACACAATAGGAAATCTATTGTTT